>JAULBY010025140.1:0-17302 GCA_032358315.1 Ophiocytium majus | reverse complement strand
GTGGCAGCGGGGTGGCTGGCAACGGCGGCTGCGGCGGCGGCAGCGGCGGCGGCGGCCGCCGCGGCCATCACTGGGGCGGTCACCGAGGCCGTGAGCGCAGTGGGCTCTGCGGTGGCGTCGCCTAAGCACGCGTCCATTACGGGTGTGCCGTCGACGGCTGCCAGCGCTGCGCACAGCCGCAAGGGCAGCGACGGGCTGCCGTTGGATGCGCGGGGGCCGAGCGTGGGCATGAGTGGGGTCAGCCAGGGGGGGTCTAAGCTTCGTGTGAGCGTTGACTACCTGGCCAGCGCATGCGCGACGCTGCTGCAGGGGGGGGGCAAGCGCTCCAGCAACCCGATGGCTACCGTCACTCCCAGGGCTGTGCCTGGCGGCTATGGCAGCGTAACGTGAGTGTGAAGGGCAGTGGCTGCGTCTCGTGGAGCAATTGCGCTCTGAGCACTGGTTGGGGAGCGGTCGGGGGAGCAGCATGAGTGAGCATGAGTTGCCTGTCACAACCGCCACGCGTGCCTTTGAGGGATATGCACGTTTTGTGTCTAGCACCTGCGGCTGAACCTGCAAAAGGTGTTCAAGTAGTTGCTGGTTGTAATGAGCAGCCAGGTTACACCAGCCACAGTTGCACCAACCCGCATCAGCACGTACAACCCTTGCCCAGTCACCAACACCTCACGTCTCCCCTGCTGTGCCTGCGTGTCGCGCAAAAACAGCACCAACCAGGACAACGATGTGGCGGTAGCAGCGGCGGTCGCAGCAGCTGCGGGCATGTGCTCAGGCCAGGGCTCTAGCTCAGCAGCGGGTGGACAAGGATCTGCGGCAGGGCCAGCGGGTACTGTGCCAGGCACCATGGATGCGGAGGCAGCGGCGTCCATGCAGCCACCATCGCAGCCGATGAGTCGGCAGGGCACCCGCTACAGTGTGCCCTCGTCGCCTATATGTGAGTGAGCATAAATGTGTTCACTGCCAGCATACCACATGCCAGTGCGCATGGAATGCCGCCATAGACACTGCCTGTATCCAATAGCATGGCATGTCACAGTATAAAGCTGCACACCGAGTGTGTGCCCAGCCGTCACCGCTCCGCCCCACCCACGCCACCTACCATAGTGCTAGACCCTTCTGCCCCGGCAGCTGCGCCACACACCCACCCATCCGTCCCTGCCTGCCCTGACCCTGACGCTACCCGCTGCCGCCTCCGCCTCCCTGCCATGTGTTGCCACGCCACACAGCGCGCATGGGCAGCGGCGGCGTCTCCAGCGCCAACAGCTCGCGCCGGCGCGCCACCGTGACCCTGCGCTATGGCGACGGCGCCATGAACGAGGTGCGCACATGGTGCCAGTCGCGCCTCGTGCGCGCGTCCGAGGACGGCTCCGGCATACTCTCGCTCGAGGGCGAGTGCACCGTGCACCACCCAAACCCCCCCTCCACGCGCGTCTCCAGCCGCCACGTCTCGCGCCGCCACCCGTCATCACCCTCGCAGCGGCAGCCGCCGGGGCCGGCCTCCCCCACCGGGAGAGGGTCCGTGCCGCCGTCGATGCGCATTTCGTCCCCCTCACATCGCATTGCTCCAGGGGGATCGGTGCGCGAGGCCGCTGGCGCCGGCGGCGCGGCGGATGCCATCTCCCCCCCCTCACATCGCGTTGGCGCGGGGGGGTCAGTGCGCGTGCACGCCAGCGGGACTTCGGACGCCATGGCGGCGGCGGTGGCATCGGCGGCGGCCGCCGCGTTGGCCGCAGAGGCCGGTGCATGAGAAAGAGTGGCTGCTGCTGCCTGTTGGTGTGGCGGTGTGCTGAGCAGAGCTTGCATCTGCTCAGCGCTCAACACCGGTGCACTCCCGCCCAGGGGCATGCTGCTGCCCCCTTCTCCGTTCCCCACCTTTATATCTCAGCCTCAACATGCCTTTGTTGCCCCGAGTAGCACCACCGCCCCTGATACCAGTTCCTGCCATTTCCCTGTACTTAAGAAAAACATTTATGGACTATGGAGGGGGGGGTGTTTCGGGGTAAAGTGGGCGGAGAAGGTGGGGCAGTGGGGGCAGCGACTGCAGACCTCCTCACTGCTGGAACGCCCGGCACCATGCAGCAAAGGGACGGGCGTGCGGGTTGGGGACATGGGCACTGACAGCTGCTGGCCAGCAGCCCGGTGTGCGCGTTGATAAGGTGTGCCGGCGGTCTCGGGCGCCCACTTAGTCGCGCAAGCGCGGCCAGCCGCCGTTGCACACACCTGACACTCGCATTAATGGCATTTATGAGCTAGCTGCCAGTGGCGGGGCCACAACCGGCTGGCGCAGTTTGTGCACCTCTTGCCGCCGCATGTCCTTGAGGTATGTGCGCACACATTGTCCACACTCTGGTACTGTAGAATATACATACGCATACATCCATGACATGCTTTCATCTGCGCACGCACCTGCAAGCGCTCCCCCACATGCGACACCGAAGCAACTTCAACTCCGCCGTTACGAACTTCAACTGTTGGAGAAAGAAGGCAAGAGCAGTCTGCCTGAACCGCACGCGGAGGCATGGCGTGAGGCGCAGTGCCTTGGGCGCCATGCCCGGCTCGCTCCTGAGCGAGCCTATAGACGTTACCTTCGACGGCGCCGGCCCACTAGGCATCACATTTGCCTGGCCCGAGCATGACCATGGTGCAACTGAAGCAGCAGCAGGGTCGAAGCAGCAGCACGGGCAACCCACCTCCCCACCAGGGACAGCTGCTGAGGCCCTAGGCGGTACTTACAGAGGCCCCGCCCACACAGCAGCAGCAGGGCCTGCGCTGACCATATGCGCCCTGCAAGATGAAGCGGGGCCAGGCAACACAGGCAGGGGGCGGTTGAGAGTGGGCGATGTGCTTGTTGCCGTCAACGGCACGTCTCTGGCCGGGCTGGACTTCGATGCTGCGGTGGCGGTGGTGGCCGACACTGCATCTGCCAGGCGCGTGCTGACGTTTGTGAGGCCGGGTGCGGCTGGGCCAGAGACGGACTCTCGCCCTGGCACTGCGGAGAGTGTGGGGGGGGATGCTGTCACCAGCAGAAGCGGCAGGAAGGAGGGGGGGGTGTTGCTGCCAGCACTGCAGCAGTCGCAGCAGCTGGGACCATCAGGGAGGGTGACTGGGCGAAGCACGGGGAGGAGGGTAAGCAGGGAGCTGAGCTTTACTGGCAAGGTGCAGCAAACACAGGTGAGAAATGCACTTGGTAAACAGCACCATGGCTGCATGTTTGCTGCTGTTGGGGGCGCAACGTCGCCTGCTTTTCATCAGGTGGCACCTGGGCTGCCACCACAAAGGCTTGATGCTGCGAAGGAGCTGCCAGCAACGCCAAGTCTTGGGGGACATGCACCTGTGGTCTTGCCGCCCCGTGGGCATCACGCTCACAACAAGCATGCTGCAGCAGCCGAAACAGCAGCCACCGCGGCGGCAGCAGCAGCGTCTGAACGCAACACCAGTGAGGCTTCTGTCAACTGCCTTGCTGCTCACGTCTTGCGTGCTCACATGTGTTGCCAGCGTCAGCACACCACCATATAGCCACTTCCCACTGCTGGCGCCTGCCCAGCCCGCGTACTCACCTCACAGCTACTCCCACCCTCTTCTCCCACCTCTGCCACCACTTGCTGCCCGGAAAAGCCTGCGGGTGCGGGCGGCTCGTCACTGGCGGCGCAGTTTGCAGCGCTGCGCAGCACGCGCCAGCGCATGGAGACGGCCAGGCTCGCGGAAAAGGAGAAGGCTGAGCGTGATTTTAGGGCGCTGCAGGAGGCCCAGGCGCCATGGAAACACCCTGCACTGGTGGGTCGTGGGGATATTCTGTGCTGACAAAAGAATCCGCCAAAGAGTAGGGACCAAAAAAAGGTTAAACACTGACAAAAACCAAAACAGCAACCCCATGCAACCTAACTGTTCCCGAGACGGTTGTTAGTGTGTGTGGGCAGACTGTGTGGGCAGCACAGATTTTCATGGGGTGGGGGAGGCTGGCGGCATCAACTGCAATCGTTACGCCAACATGGTTATCATGGTGTGAATACCTCACCAACTGTTTTGGAATGGCCCAGAAAAAATTATTGTGTTGGGCAATTGCAATTACCATAATACTCTTGAGGTATCTCGCAGCAGCTCGAGCACACCAGACACATTGTTTCACGCACATACCATGCCTTTTTCTTGTTTTGCATGTTTGCAAGGTGGCTGCACTATCGGTTACTCAGACTTAGCACTGCTTGATCAAATGCGTCCATGTGCAGCATTTGCACTGGGCGAGCTGCACAGGTGTACCGCATGTCGCCGCAGAGACTGCTGCACAGGTGCTCTGCACCAGTGTGTACTAGCATGCTGCCTGCGGTCAGCAACTGTGCGGCAGTACCCATTTCAGGAACCTTATCAGTGACGGGCGATGCAGGCACCAAGTGTGTGAGCATGTGGCAACAAACCAAGCAAGTGCACAAACAAGGAACGCAGCCCATGTACTTTGCAGTACTTATGGCGTAACAGCAGCGCTATGCGCCCGTCAACATGCACTGGCACTTCACAGATGGCGCCCCCACGCATGATTGCCCTAAACGGAGTGAGTGCTGGTGCTACCTGCCATCGCTGTGGTGCTGCCTGCTGGCATGGGTGCACAGGAGCAACTGGAGGCCGTTCTCACTGACAGCGCTACACTGCAGCCGCTGACCGTCAAGTGAGTGAGTTGCACACTTCTTGTGGCTGCTGCTGGTACGCCTCCCTGCCTATTTGCTACAGCGCACCTTCTCTGTGTGCTGCGCCCCCGCGCCCCTGTGTCTCCTTCCCAAACACGTATGCCCCCACACCTGTGATCACCTTGCCTACTGCTGAGCACGTCCACCTTAGTGCCGCTGTGCCACCACTGCACCAGCTCGCCCCTCCCAACGCGACTCGTCATGTCCCATCACCACGTGGCCACAGACAGGAGGTGTCTTGACCGTTGCGTGCTGCCAGCTGCACCGCTGTGCACGACGGTGCTGTGCCGCTGCCGCGAAGCTACGCTGTGCGGCGCCGCTGCGCTGGTGTGCGCGCAGCCGTATGCATCACCTGCCCTGCTGCTGAGCACACCCCCTGCCCTGCGCTGTGCTGAGCACAACAGGACGTGGAACGAAAGCGAATGGTACGCGCAGCGCAGGCTGCTGGGCGGCTTCCGCCACATGTTCCGCGGCGTGACGCACGTGCGCCCTGGCAGTGCGGCCACCGCGGGCCCCACCAGCAGCGTTGGGTGGGAGGCGCGCATCTACCGCATGCTGGCGGAGGGGCAGGGGGAGCTGCTGAGCACGCTGCACAGGGCCGCCACACAGACGTGAGTGCAGCACACGAATGCGAGTGAAGCACACAGACGTGATTGCAGGGCACAGACGTGAGTGCAGCATGTTGTAGTGAACTTTAGCGTGAACATTATAGCTATTATGTTCACGCTATAATGTTCACGCTAAAGTTCACTAGAATACAGCACACAGACGTGAGTGCAGTACACAGACGTGAGTGCAGCACACAGACGTGAGCGCGGCAGACAGACGTGAGTGCGGCCTGTGTGTGTTGTTGTGGCGCCATAGCCTGCGCCGCGGCGGTGTTGGCCTGTGACATGCTTGTGACTGTGCACACAGGCTGATGATGCGGACTTGAAGCAAGGGTTGCATTTTTGCGACACTACTGAAGCCCAGAGCCTCACCACACTAGCCCTAGAAACCACCTTACTGTACATCTCGTCCGTCTGGGTTGTGTGTGGGCTGTCACTGCCCACATTGACTGCCCACACAAGCTAGAACCAACGAATACCACAGCTGGGTTTCAGCACTATCAGTAGTAAAACCCATCCCCCCACCGGATGAAATCTGAATCTCCTACAGCTAGCATGTGTGGGTTGTGGTCATGTGTTTCGACAGTCCTAGGTATTGGACTTTTATTTTTAAAACTCACGGTGAGTCCGTGTAGTTTGACAGCTGGCGCGCCACTTGTCGTCTTCTAATAGCTGGGTCTGATGCATTATTATTGGCATCTGCCTTTCGCATGACTGGCAGAGGGCATTGAGCGTTGAGATAAGGACGCCAGAGGTTTCACTCGTGTCCAATCTAGCCTGCTGCAATTCAAACAGCAATAAGTCCAAGTCATGTCAAGCTTGGGCATGATGCCAGCCAGCATTTGTGGTGGCTGTGTCCCCCATAAAACCCTTGAGTAGGCATGGCTATTGTGAAAGGTGCGCCGGTGCCGTCTACGCCTGTGGGCTGGCTGAGGAGCGCTCTTTGCTATATGTGATGCTGGGCTCACTCCGCCAGCAGTGTTTAGTGCCTGGGGGGGTCTCGTCCAAACCATTGCTGTGGCTGCATGTGGTGCCATCTTCACGCATCAGCTCAGCACTGCCGAGCGCACAAGGCCGAGACATGCCCCTCGGCATGTGCAGGCCGTGCAGCCATTGTTTGCAAGTGCCGCGAGTGCGACCCTTTTTCACAGACAGGACAGAGGTTTGATGAGTACTCACAGCAGTGGTGTTGACGCATGTGGGCGAGTGGTAATTTGTGAAAGTGGTTGCGTTTTTTTGCTGCCAAGTGCGCAAGCTTAGGGGTTATGGACATGTGCAGTGTGGTCGTCCTAGGCTTCACTACTACCGTAGGGTGCATAGCACTGCTGCTTCCGCCTCACATAGCAGCTTGCCACCATGCAGCACTGCCTGCATGTAAGTAGCCATAGCTAGCGCACCTAGCCTCACACATTGACACCGTCTGTCGTAGTGCTGACATGCTGATGCGTCCATTGGCCGGGTCAGCTCCACGCTTTTCGCCACGTCTACCCTCCGTCCTAACCAGCACACCAGGCCATAAGTGCGAGTAGTAGTCTCACGCCCAGTACTACCTCGGCACATGCCTGCACACACACACACAGAGGAAGGTGCAACCTACCTCCAACATGCGCCGGCATCCGACCACACAGTTCTGTTCATCCCCTCTCCCGTGACGTACACTCTTCCTGTTGTATGCCCTCGATCCCCCCCCCCTGCAGGCTGTACACCCCCCGCTCTCCCCGCAGCCGCGCGGAGGAAGAAGAGCCGGACGACATAGACCTCTTCACCCCCAGGCCGCGCCTCTTCCTGTGCCACCCGCCCACTCCAGCGCCTCCCGCTGGTCACCCGCCATATGCCAGCCAGCTGGTTGCGGCTGCGGCGGCAGACAGGGAGGCCAAGAAGAGGGACACGTGCTGGAGCGACGTCACTGGCCCAAAGCCGACCAATAGGAGCCCTGCGGACGTGCCGCGCGGGCACCAGCGCGTGTTTGTCGTCAGCGCGCGCTTCCAGGGCCGCGGGCACCTGGAGAGGTGAGAGCTGTGTGGTATGCCTCATGTGTTTATTCTCACAGCAGTCGTGGCGTTTCTGAGATGTGGGGGGGCTGCTGCTGCTGCTGATGCTGCGCTGTGCAGCAGTGTGGGTGTGAGACGGTGGCTGTGGTGTCATGCCTGCCTCATGCCTTAGTAGAGATGCTCCCACATCTGTGTTTGGAGGCAACCCTGCATTGTCTGTCCACAGGTCTCTGCCATGTTGGCATCATGCCCCATAGAGCAGCTGTACTTCATCAAGCATGCCATGACAGAAACTTCAAGAGGCATGGTCTGAGATCGCTTGTGGCATGTTGCTTGGCTGCCTCTGCTGCCTGTGCTCCATTGCCCCATGTGCAGGTTGGGCATGGTTCATGACGCCGTGGCTGCGGCCATGGCGCCAGCAGAGCCAGACACCGCACCTCTGCAGGGGCTACGTGGCTTCTCATGGGTGGGCAGACATGTTGCAGCCCTCCCCCATCTCAGGTACCTCCTGGCTGTCAAACCCAGCAACCCTGGCATTACGCTTCTTGCGCAGCAAGTGCTGTATGCCACAATGTTTGCGAACCTTGGTATAGGCAGCAAACCTTCCCTTCACTTTTGCAAGTGCACTGTCAACCTGCGGTTGCCTGGCGCGCCTGCACATGCTGTCAGGCCGACACCCCCATGCAACCCTGGCCTTCACATGCTATCCCGACCACAGCACTGGTACATCACATCAAACCACCCTCTGCCTTTGGCCTCATGTGCTGCCACTGCGGTGCCATGCCGGCGGGCGCAGGTGGGTCCCCCAGCTGCAGGGCACGCGCCTGCTGGTGGAGTGCCGGACGCCGGCGCAGTGGCTGCGCGATGTCTACCCGCCTCTTGAGGAGGAGCTCTTTGGGCCTGCACGCGCAGGGCGGAAGGTGCTGGCAGTACCTGCAGCCCTCAGTGGGGCCAAGTGAGTGTCGGTGTGGTCTGGTGGCCATGGTGGCTGCGCCAGACTGCGGCGGTGCCAAGTCTTGGATGCCTGCCAATAGGTTGTGCGAGCCAGTGTCTCCGCCATGTAGCATGGACTCACCGAGTGCGTGGCACTTTAACCACTTATGTGATGGCCGCTCCTGGAGACCAGCTGGCTGGGCCTGCCTGCAGGTGACACACACGGCCTTACCATGCTGCACTTGAGTTGTGGCGCAGGCCGCCCAATGAACACCACTAATATACTTTGCTGATGCAACCAAGCCAGTACCGTTGCCATGTGCCAACTGAGCGCAGTAAAGAAACAGGGTAGATTTGATGTCATTTAGGCGTCATTTAGAAGGGGGGGGGGTTAAGGGATTCCAGGACCCCCCCCCCCTAGTAATCTACCATCGACAAGGTGCTCTGGCTCCAAAACAACCAGAGAGCCATTCCAGATCAACGGGCGCTTCTGCCGGCTATGCGGCAACTGTTCGGACTTCACATAGGATGTCAACTGCGGTGCCAAGCATGAGGCGAGACCGCGCTGCACAGAGTCATTTGGCCGGTCTCTCATGCCAGCCCCGCTTCTGTGCATCCCAGGATGACACAGCCCTATGTCTACACGGGCTTTCTCCCACACCCACACACCACCTCGCCCTCTCACTCCCTCCGTCGTCCACGCACAGGCCCTTCCAGGCGGGTGTGACAGCAGTGGTAGCGGAGGCACGGGCAGCACAGGGCACGGAGCGGGAGCGCCGGGCTGCGGCGCGCGCGGGCGCAGCTGCCGCCGCCGCCGCCGCAGCCGCCGCCAACCCTGGCACCAGTGCTTCTCCCTCCCCCACACGCAAGCGCAAGCGAAAGAAGCCCAAGGGCGGCAATGGAAGCGGCGAACTGGGGAAGAGCACCAGCGCTGCTGGTGCTGCCGCCGCCGCTGCTGAGCACCGCGCCGCCGCCAAGCGCGCTGCTGTGGCCGCGGCTGCTGAGCAGGCTGGCAAACGAGCTGCTGAGCACATGCTGGGCGCGGCGGCGGCGCGTCTGGCCGCGCAGCAGGTGGTGGACAACAAGGACTTCCCTCACTTCTTCCACGGCCTGCGCGTGAGCACGCGCAAGCTGGTGATGGAGCTGCACGAGAACAACCGCGCGCACACGCTGCCGCCATGCGGGTCGCCGCAGGTGAGCGCGGGGGGCGACCATTTATATGTGATGCAGTGGCTCGCCTCGGTGGCCAGCACTGCGTGTACCGCTCCCGCGACAACACACTGCCCTCTTGCGCTGTTGCAGCTCTGCCCCGCTTGCTTGAAACATGCTGCGCGGCGGCCAATGTGATGCCTGTGACATGGACAGCCGCGCAGTGCTCCTCGTGGTTTTGCACAGTGCGAGCTCCCACAAGTGTCATGTGCAGTGCGTAGAGCCTGCCACCTGCAGGACTGTGCACTGCTGCTCGTTTCCCCACCTGCGCCGCCCTTGGCTGCTCGCGAGCCTCACAAGTGTGGTGTGCATGCGTGCGGCGTGGCGCAGGGCGGGCTTGAGGCAAGCCTGCAGCGGGCGGCGGCACTGTTGGACGGGCCCAAGGCAAATGCCACCCCAGAGGAGGAGGACAGAGCTGTGGTGGAGGCCACCGCGCTGCTGCTGAGGCGCCTCACCGCCATTGCTCAGCGCCTCCAGGCAAGGGCACCTGTATACTTCAAAGTACTTCTATTGGAGTACTACAGTATGCTGGCGCACTGTGTGGCACACCAATCAAGTGGGTGGGTGTTGTGTGGGATTCTGCGGTCAAGCGTGGGTCTTCGACAAAATGCGGGTGTGAGGCAGTTCGGCCAATGTCAATTTTTGCGTGCTGCGGGTGCAACACTGCTTGGAGTGCATGCCTTCAGCACCGGCAACACAGTTGACCGAGGGCAGTGCAGCAGAGCAACCAGCAATGACAACACAAGTTTGGCAGCAACACCTGTTTGCTGGCTACTGTTTTGTTGACATACTGAGATGAAACGAAATGTCTGCCCGCCTCTCCCTGCCCCCACCCACCCACAGCGCCAGTGGCGGCTGCGCAGCTACGTACGCGCAGTGCGGTGAGTGAGTTTGCACATGCAGCTGCTGCTGCCCTAGAATCACGCAGCAGCCACCCCCGTTGTGCACCCCAACAGCACGGCAGCAGACATACTTTGAAGTATACTGCTCCCGCTGAACGGCAGCAGCCATGCACAAACTCTCGAAGCAAGCACGCTGCTGCAGTGCCTGGTGCCAACCAACCATTCGGAACCCCACCACACAGGGCCCGCCGCCGCACCTCCCACCCTTGAGCCCATGCCATCAATGCACATGGTAGTGCCGGAATGCTGACAGTGAGCACTTATGCCACACTCTCGCATCCCGCAGGCGGCAGCGACGACGCCATCGCGCTGCACTGGACATACAGCGTGTGACGCGGGGACACTTTGGGCGCGTGCACGCCAAGCTGTGGCGGGCCGTGGGGGGCTATGCGGCAACGCGCGTGGCGGCGTGGTACCGCGCGCGCACCGCACGCATCGCCTACCTGGCCCTCATACCTCGCATCAGGTGCGGCGGCGGCGTTGTGTCGCTTGGCGCGCTTGGGTTGTGGTCATGTGCCATATGCATATGCGCCATGCTGGTTGAAGGAGAGCAACTGCCCAGCGCCTCATGGCATGCAAGAGAGACAGAGTGTGAGGCAGCGCAACAACGCTCGTGCCAGTGGAGGTTGCGTGGTGGTGGGGACACCAGAGAGGAGGCACACACTTTTAGGGCGCGTTGCCTTTTTGCGGTGCACTCGCAGGGCCTGTGTGGCTTGTGGGAGCGCGTGCGAGCGAATACATGTGCTCTGGCCTCCCATGCGTTTTGTTGAACATAACCCGCTCACCCGAGTTCACTAACTTCGGCGCCCTGCCTACCTGCCTTGGTGACACACCTCTGCATGTGCGCAGGCTGGGCGTAAAAGAGATGCAGCGCCTGTTCCGTGGCCACGTGGGGCGCCAGTACTGTGCTTGGATACGCGCCAACTCATCCGCCGCCACCACCATAGCGGCGCTCATCAGGTGACTAATCATGTTCAGCATCAACTGTCATGTTGCACTTGCAGTGTCGCTAGTGGTGACTGGCCGACTCACACCAGCGCTGTCATTGCACCTTCACGAGTCCCGCCACCAATGGCGCCAGCAGGCACCGCTGCCATTTACCTCTGGCGTACCAGGATTTTGTTGCAAAAGCACCCCTCCTTTGGATGAGCGGCCTGGCCCCCAACAGCACAAACGCCGCCACAAGAGCGCTGAATGCTTACTGCTACCGTGCACGTGCTTATAGCCGACACGACTCCGCCACTGGTGCTCAACCCACCCCCGCGCCCTTACTCATTTTCTCTTCTTGTGCGCGCTGCTGCTGCGACACACAGGGGCTTTCTGGCACGCGTGCACAACAGGCGCGCGCGAGAGGCGTACCACTGGTTGCACGTTGTGGTGCCGGCTGCGACGTGCCTGCAGGCCTTCTGGAGGGGACACCTCGGGCGCAGGCAAGCGATTGAGCTGGTTTGCTGCCTGTAGTGGCTGCTTTGCCGGCGCTTTGCTGGAGTGTGGTGCATGCAATGTGTGCGCTTTTGTGTGGCCTGCTCTTTTGTGGGCTTGTTGGTGCCAGCGCGCGTTGTTGGTCTGGGTGGGGCCATCACCCATGTGCCACATGTGGGGGGGGAAGTGCTTGGCTCCGGACCGTTCAGCACCCGGCGGCGCGCAGACGACGCATGAGAGAGAGCTGGCACGCTTTGTTGCGCACCTGCTCTGCCTTGCATCTGCCCCTGTACATGACTGTGCTTATACAACACCGAAAAAGTAAAAGCGCCAGGCATGACACTTGCCGCGCACCTCCAGCATCCACGCACACACTGTTTTCACCTCACCCCTCCCACGTGCGCACCAAAAAAACACCACCAACCTCCATTGTGCCATGCCACCGCTGCCCGCCACAGGCGTGCCCAGCGGCTGCTGCGCGAGCATCTGCACCGCACAGTGGTGGTGCCGGCGGCGAACGTGCTGCAGCGCGTGTGGCGTGGCGTGCTGGGCAGGCGCGTGCGCGACAGGCTGCTGCTGGAGCATGCGTGCGTGGTCATCATGCAGAGGCATGGCAGGGGCTGGCTGGCACGAAGGTGGGCATGGCGGCGCAAATGTGCAGTGTCTGACTGTGCCATGCTGGCCCATGGTTGCGCGCGAATCGGTGTTCCACATCTGCTCAGCAGCATTTCGAAGTGCACTAGTATGTGCGCACGTCAGGGGGCGGTAGGTGGCAGCGGATCACTTCCTGCGTTTCATGCGGTTGCACTTGTTTTGTACCTCATCATGCCTGCGGCATGCCCACCGAGGGCAACCAAAATGGCTGCATAGGTTTCGTTTTTAGGAGTGACAGGTGGCGCGTTGGCGCTAGCTGCGCCGTGTGCTCCTATCGCTCTTCGCCGAGGTGCATCCGTTGTGTACGGTCATGCTGGGGTTATTTTGCGCCACGTCAACTAGCTGCAGTGGCGGCATGTTCACGGAATGGGCATGTGCTGCCGTAATACGCAGCGTGCATGTGCTGCCTAGGGTCCATGTGCGCAAGACGGTTTGCAGCCCAGCGCCAGCCACACCGAGCGAGTGCACCGTGTTGCCGCTGAGCTAACCATGCTTGATGCCTGGCTGCCATGTTACGTGTGCAGGTGGTATGCACGCGTGCAGTTTGAGAAGCTCAGGGGGCGCATGGCCACCCTGCTGCAGGCGCTTGCCAGGGGCTATCTGGACCGGCAGCTGGTGGCTCACAGGTACGCTGTGCTTGAGGCACGTGGTCAACAGTCAGTCTCCCCTACTAGTGCACCGTGCGCCCCTGCCATACATAGCATGGCGTCGTGTTAATGCCGCACAGCATCAGATCCTCTCACAATTTGTTTATCCTGAATGGTGCCAACTGGCTGTTACACATCAGTGGACAGGTGTAGGGTGCATGACACAGCATGTGGACATCGTGCTGCGCCCCCAGTGTGTGGCATTGGCCACAGCAGCACCCATGTCCACCCACCTCAGCCGTTCGCTCTGCACGCACATGGCAATGCCCCCCTCATGCTTGCCTCTACACAGCATGTATGTGACACGTCTACTTGTGATGCTGGTGGGAATGATGTGCAGGGCGCGGCGCAAGCACCTGCTGGAGGTGGTGCTCCCG
Organism: Ophiocytium majus; assembly: GCA_032358315.1. Taxonomy (NCBI): domain Eukaryota; class Xanthophyceae; order Mischococcales; family Ophiocytiaceae; genus Ophiocytium; species Ophiocytium majus. Next base: position 3,883 of record JAULBY010025140.1, on the reverse strand, counting down.
TCTGTCATTGCCATACAGGCGGTGTGGCGTGGCGGTGTTGCCAGGCTGGCCATGGCGAGAAGACGCAAGCAGTGGCTGGCAGCTGTGCACCTGCAGGTATCACCATAATCCCTACCAGGGGCCCTGCAGCTGCCGGCATGTGTCTGCTGGCAGGCAATAGCACAACCTGACACGATGTACAGGCTTTCAACCAGGCCTACTTCTCGTGTGCCTGCGGCGCCTGTCACCTCCCTGCGGCGGCGGCCTGCTGCCTTTTTGAGCATTGGCGCTGACGACAAATGCCGTCTCTGCTCTTTGGCGTACTGCTATGATTTACAGCTGGCATGGAGGCGCGCCACCACACGCCGCGAGGCTCAGGCTCTGTGGGCACAGCAGGTGAGCCACCTCTTAGGGGTGGAAACAGGCAACTGAGTGCCTGAGCAGTGTGCTCCAATACCACCCAGCTCTGCCCGCTCGCGCCATGTAGCTGCAAGCGGCGCCACAACACTGCTGCCGCGCTACCTTAAAATTGCAATTGACCTGGTGCAACCCTTCCTCACAACTGCTCACGCCATGACACTCTCGACTTTGTGCGCTGCGCACCTTCTTTTTTGGTGCGTGATGCGCGGCGCAGCTGGAGATGTACAGGTCGGAAGCGGCCACGGCCGTGCAGTGCGCGTGGCGCCAGCGCTGCTCGCGGGCGCAGCTGCGGCTGCTGAGAGAGGACGCTTCTTGGCGCCGCATCGTTGCAGCCCGCGTCGTGGTGCGCGCGTGGCGAGCGTACCTGCTCAACAAAAGGTGTACATCTTTAAGACTTGGTTGAGCCAGCGCTTGCATGCCACAGTGCTGCTGCCGCGGCTGGTGTTGGTGGGGTTGGAGCGGTATGGCTGGCGGTGCCTGTGCTGCAGCTGTGTCAATGGCGCCCTCACATCTTCACTTGCTCCCTTGCGCTGCCCCAAACATTAGTTCGTATGCCTAGTCAGTTGCTGGCCCACGTGCACTTGCTACTGCATGCCCACGTGCACTTGCTACTGTAATGTCTGTGTGCATGCTTGGACAGGTACCGTGCGATTCTGGATGGGTGGCGTGTGGAGCGGCTTCAGCTGGCCATCAAAGACACACAGGCCAGGTACTGTTTTCACCCTTGTTGTTTGCTGGTGCTGGCCCTGTTAGTCAGTGCTCAAGCACACAAAGGCGTGTGGTTGTGCTGTGTCAGTGTGTTAAGCTGGCCAGGGTGTGCTTGGTGGAGGCATACAAGAAAATGCTAAGTACTTGACCGGGGACAGCATGCTGGGTCATGTTTTGCCAGTCGCGAACACCATGTGCACAGGGCTTCCTGCGCCCCAAGCGAAGTCTGACTACAAGTACTTATTGCAGCTAGTTGCTGCGGTCTCCCACACGTGGTAGCAGAACCAGGCCACTCAACTTGTTGGTGCTGCACAGTTCCAAGAGGGTGTGCGTGGCAGCAGCCACACTTCCCCTTTTGCTTGACAGCATCGCGACTTCATGTTTTTGCTGGAGCCACCACATGTTGCAAAAACCATTCGACAGTGCTAGTTGCAGTGGCCGATGGCGCACCAGTGACCCACACTTATGGCATACAACCCCCACACAAAAACACGTGCCGCAGCCGCCAATGCCTGCCGGTATACGTGGCAGCCACAGGCAGCAAGTCCTGCTTGCCTGCCGTGCCATCAGCTCACGCCGCCACCACTTGCACCACTGCTGCTGCCACACACGCAACCGCCATGTCCCATTCGCTGCCGCCTAAACAGCTGCATGCCTGCCGTCCCGCTACACTACTGCTGCCACACCCTCACCCGCCGCGCACAGCTCAAAGGAGATTCGACGCGACATGGAGGCGTGCGCAGATGACATGGACGCACAAAACATGGTCCTCAAGAAGTCCAGGCGCCGCATGCGCAGCATTGCCGATGTACGTACCATGCCACGGTGCCATGCACTCTGTGCCTTTCCCGCGCGCACTGAAGTTCAAGGTGTCACATGTGCAGCATAACGGATGTACGTACAATGCCACGGTGTCAATCACTATGTGCCTTTTTCGTGCACACTCTTGAGGCTGCCAAACGGTTGTGGGCGAAAGGCTGGAGCAAGTGCAACTGCTGCCGCTCAGTGGTTGGCGGGCAAGACGCTGCTCAATTGCGCCAACCTGTGGCGTACCGAAACGGTGTGCTTAGCTGTTTGAAGTGCCTGGCCTATGTCCTGCAGGCTGGGCCAGAAAGCTGCACATGCACGTCTGATGTGTCAAGATGTCGCTGCTGTGACCGCCCCCACTGCTGCTGCTGCTGCTGCGGCTGCCGTGGTGCTGTGTTGTGCCGAGCAGTATGTGCGCGAGGCGGAACGGCGCCTGGACGAGTTGGAGCGCCTGATTGAGGCGTGCACACTGGAGGACGCAGAGCAGGTGTGTCTGCACCTCACCAGTGCTCAGCACATGCTCAGGAACGCCGTTCCTGGCAGGCGTGTGCACCTGCTGGCCGCAAGGTGCTTGCAAGTACTTGTTGAAACACAACTTGTCCCATAAGCGTTATCGTTATTGAGCCCAGCAGCATCAAATATTACACAAAGGGGGAGTAGTACAAGGATGGTGCACTAGTCATACAGGCTTCCAGTGGACTTACTCCAACCTCAACCTATGACTTGACATCATTCTGACTTGCCATCCGCCTGCTCTCCCAGACCTCGCTCCATGACCATTACTGCTGTGTGGTGCGCCTGTTACTGTTGCTGCCGCGCGCTCTGGCGCTTCATGACTAGTACTGCTGTGTGGGGCGTCTGTCGTGCGCTGTGGCGGTTCATGACTGGTACTGCTGTGTGGCGCGTCTGTTGCTGCTGCTGCCGCATGTTGTGGCATGTGCACACAGGGCTGGGCAGACAACTTTGACCACGAGTATGACGCCATCTCGGCGCGCATCAAGATGGCGCAGGAGGAGCACCGCCTGCTGCGCGTGGTGGAGCGACAGCGCCTGGAGACCCTGATGGAGCTGGCCGCAGAGGTGGAGGACCTTCAGTCCGACCTGGACGCCGCTTCCATGCGTCAAATGGGCCTCTGGGAGTCGCTCAGGTATTCTACTTGTTGAAGTACTACGTAGTATTTATTTGACTTGTGGGCGTTCAAGAGCCCAGGTCATTCAAGCGAGCATAAAGCGATAGCCATGTGTGGTCTCATATGGAGATACTCACAGCTATGCACAGTCTGTAAGCATAAGTGCGGCAAGCTCAGGTACCAGAAAGAGTGTGTGCATCATGGCACCTGTCGTGTGTTTGTGTTGGACTGAGTGTGAATGGCACCAGCAGGTGGGTCTCCTAGTGGAACTTGTTGCGCGGGTGTGAGGAGCACAGCGACACTTGGACACACTGAAATCACAAAGGGAGCGGGTCTGGTGGGGGCGATAGCCTCACATACGTGGACCGCAAGCACCAGTAGTACATCACGGCACTTGGTCGTCGACACCGCCCTCCCTCCCAACCCAAGCGGCAACACCACTCCAGACACTGACTCCTTACCACCGGCACGTGCCGCCGCACTCATCACCCATGCCCTCTCCCTCCCGCACGCTCACCCCTGTGCAGACGCCTGGAGCTCAACAACGCCATCGAGGCCGCCAGGCACGACCGACAGGAGCGCATACGGCGCGAGCGCGCCCGCTGGAAAATTCCCAGCGCTTTCCTCGCTCGCAAGCGAGCCGCCTTTGCCGCGGCCGCCGCCGGCCTCTCCGCCGACAGGGACCCCCCCATGCCCCTGGAAGCGGCGGCCGCCGCGCTCCAGACCCTGGCGCGCGCCGCCGCCGCCTCCGGCGCTGGCCTTCTGCCGCCGCCCCGCACCGCAGACTTTGCGGCCGCCGCCGCCGCGCAGTCTGTGCTGCACCCAGAGGCGGCCACCCTG
>JAULBY010025129.1:0-17305 GCA_032358315.1 Ophiocytium majus | reverse complement strand
GTGCTGGACCGCCGGCACCAGGTGCTGGCCGTCGGCACGGCGCCGCTGGCGGTCGACCAGCCGCAGCCGCTGTGGCGTGAGCAGGACCCGGGCGCCTGGTGGCAAGCTTGTGATGGCGCCGTCCGGGAAGCGCTGGCCGGCCTGGTGGCGGCGGGGCACAGCCCCGGCGACGTGGCGTGCATCGGCCTGACCGGCCAGATGCACGGTGCAACCCTGCTCGATGCGCAGGACAAGGTGCTGCGGCCCTGCATGCTCTGGAACGACGGGCGTTCCGCCGCGGAATGCGAGCTGCTGGAAAGCCAGGTGCCCCGCTCGCGGCAGATCACCGGCAACATGATGATGCCCGGCTTCACCGCGCCCAAGCTCTTGTGGGTGGCGCGCCATGAGCCGGCGGTGTTCGAGCGCGTGCGCCGCGTGCTCTTGCCCAAGGACTGGCTGCGCTGGCGCATGACCGGCGAATACGCCACCGACATGTCGGATGCGGCCGGCACGCTGTGGCTTGACGTTGCCAGGCGTGACTGGAGCGACGAGCTGCTCGCTGCTTGCAACTTGTCGCGCGCGCACATGCCGGTACTGCACGAAGGTCCCGAGGTCACGGGCAAGTTGCGCGCCGACGTCGCGCAGCGCTGGGGCTTGCGCCCCATCCCGGTGGCCGCCGGCGCGAGCGACAACGCCGCCGGCGCGCTCGGTGCCGGCGTGTTCCGTGCCGGCGACGCCATGCTGTCGCTGGGCACCTCGGGCGTGGTGTTCGTCGCCACGCGTGAATTCGTCTCCAACCCCGCGCAAGCCGTGCACAGCTTCTGCCATGCCTTGCCGCAGGCCTGGCACCTGATGTCGGTCATGCTGTCGGCGGCTTCATGCCTGGATTTCACCGCCTCGTTGGTCGGCGAGCCCGACGTGGAACGGCTGCTGGCCGAGGCCGAGGCACGCGGCTTGAGGTCATCCACGCCGCTGTTCCTGCCCTACCTGAACGGGGAACGCACGCCGCACAACAACCCCCACGCGCAGGCCGTGTTCTTCGGCCTGAATGCCGGCACCTCGCGTGCCGACCTGGTCAATGCCACGCTGGAAGGCGTGTGCCATGGGCTGGCCCAGGGCATCGCGGCCTTGCAGGCGACCGGCGCCGGGCTAGCGCAGGTCAGCCTGATCGGCGGCGGCTCACGCAGCGCTTACTGGGCCCAGATGCTGGCCGACGCCACGGGGCTGGAAGTGATACGGCGCGAGGACTCCGCGGTGGGCCCCGCCCTGGGCGCGGCCCGGCTGGCCTGGCTTTGCGCGGACAAGGCCGACGCGCAGGACGTCCTCAAGGCGCCCGCGGCATTGGACAGTTTTGCGCCCCGGCCCGCCGAGCAGGCACGATGGAGAGGGCGCGCGGCGCGTTTCGCGTCGCTGTACGCCGGTGTTGCGCCCTTGTACGGTTAGAGCGCGGCGCTTGATTGAGTGCTTTTTTTCGAACCCTTCTCAAAAAAGCGATTGACCGATACGTGAACATTCACGTTCATCGTGCGGAGGTGGCGGTCACACTGTCAGCCTAGAATCGGTCCGCCGGCTCGGGTCCCGGCTTTATCGGGCTGGAAGAAACTCGGAATGAACAACAAGTCTTTAATCACAAGCGCACATGAATGACGCGTTGATGCAGCGGTTGGCGCTTTTCCTCGAAAAGCACGAAACCCTGCGAGGGAAACCCGCCCGCGACGAGGAGATCAAAGCCGCGGAAGAAAAACTCAATGTCACGCTTCACGCTGACTACAAGGACTTCATCAAGCGTTTTGGCGGCGCTTATGCGGGAATGAACATTCACGCCTTCTCCAATGGAAGTTCCCTTGGCAAGGAAACGCTTGTCGAGTTAACGCTAGGCGCCAGAGAGAGCTACGCCGGAGATGAACGGGCTGTTGAGTTGAACAAGAGCTATGTGATCTCTCTCACCGGTACCGGCGATCCCGTCATCATCAACCCCACCGGCGAAGTCGTGGTTCTCTACCATGACAGTGATGAGCGCGAAGTCCTGGCTGCTTCTTTTGAGGCCTTGCTTCAGGAGGGGTTTGCAGAGTGGTAACTGAATACCTTGCGTTTGGGCTTTACCGATGAATGAGCTTGTTGCCGAATATCGGGCCATGCCCTGGGCCACCGATCACTTGCCGGATTCAGGCTTGAACCATCGCAAATGCGAAATCATTCGGGCGCTTGATTCGGACGCGAACCAGGACGATGTTTCCCAGCTGCTACTTGACGTGCTCCGGGAACCCCTGGAGTTTGACCTGGCGCGGGTTGAAGCCATTCAAGTTGTCGGGCTCTACGTCGATGAGGGCAGCCCCTTGCGCAATGAACTCTTCACCGAAGTCATCCGCATATTCAACAGCGAAGACGAGGATGAGATGCTTCAAGGTTGGGCCGAGCGGTACGTGGAGCGCCTGGAGCAAGCTCTGAAGAATACTGGGTAGTCTATGAGCCTACAAACCGATGGCCGTAGCTGGGCCGGCGATTCATTCATGCCGGAACCGCTTGGCGGCGCGGCTAACTCAGGTGTCAGGCCTCAATGAGAAATCACGTATTACCGCCGGTCATTCGGCTCATGGCGTTTATGACGCCATTGTTCCTTCTGCACCTTTACGCACGAAGCGCGTTTGAGTATGCGCGCACACAAGAGCGCCACGGGGACACTGGCCTGGGGATTGCCGTTCTTCTTGGGTTCATCACCTTGGTCATGCTGGGCGCGTTTCTGGTTGACCTCATCATCCAGATCCGAAGGAGAAGGCCTCTGAGCTATTTGACCAGCGCTTTCATCGTGCTGCTACTCCTCATGCCGTTTGGCTGGTTCGCGTGCAATTGGTTTGGACTTCACCAAAGTCTTGCTTGCAGGGTTCCCATGGTGGTTTTCGGTCAGGTTCTAGGTTGGCTTCATTTGTGAGCCCAGAGGACCCCTTTTTTACCTTTTACCTTTTACTTTTTACCTTAGGCCTCCATGCGTACGCTCGAAGAACTGACAAATCACGACGACCCGGCAATTCCGCTGGTTCGGCAATGGCTCGCTGAAAGCAGCAGGCCGGTCGAGCTTCTCCCGCCTTCAGAGCGCAACGGCGAAGTTCTCGTCAACCTCCAGGTGACAACTCGCTCGCCGATGGGTGCGATAGCCTATGAGACTGGCGGCATCCTGGTCGACAAGGGCTGGCTGCGCATTCTCGGGTCTGGCCATCCCCGGCTTCCACGAGACATCGCTGAATGGAACGCTGGGCGCTCATCCGGTTATCTGTTGGTCGCCGATGACGTGGCCGGCGGCTTCTTTGCGGTCAACGGGGGCAACCTGGGAGACGATCCCGGCTCGGTGTACTACTGGGCACCCGACACCTTGAAGTGGGAGTCGCTGGGTCTCGGGTATACGGATTTTTTCTGCTGGGCGCTCAGCGATAGACTGACTGCGTTCTACGAAGGATTGCGGTGGAGCAACTGGGAAGCCGACATGCAAAAGGTAGATGGCGGCCAGTGTTTCAGCTTTTACCCACCCCTCTGGACCGCAGAAGGGACTGCTGAATCCAGCTCCCGCAAACCGGTCAGTGTTGCGGATCTGTACGCGCTCAGTATTGAGGGCTTCGGCCAGGCGCAATGAACCGGAGGCCCAACCCTTCCATCGCGAGGGCGCCGTCCGGAAAGGCGGGTCATGCCTCTCATCTCAAACATTAGACCTCTATTCCTATGAGCAGTACCACGGAAGAACATCACCCGGATGAATTCAAACGAAAAGTAGCCACGGAGGCGTACTGCGCTACGCCTCAGGGTGGCTACCCTGAAGTTGCGGCCAGGTATGGACTCGAACCCCGGCTGATTTTTGATCGGGTTCGTGAATTCTTTCCTCCTCCACCGGCCCCGTTCTCATCAACACATGTATGGATTGGCACGACGGCTCAATCCCTGGAAGAATTCAACCGCTACTTCTCGCATGCTGATGATTACTGGGATGAGGAGGATAGAGATGCGCTCAGTCCCAGTGCAACAGGGTGCGGATTTTGTATTGATCTGGACACTCAATATCTGTACGACGGCGACCTGATGTACCACCAGTACTTTGCAAGCGCGGTTTCGGTGCAGACGTTGGTGAAAGAAGTGCCCTTGAGTACCCGTGCCGCTGCAGAAAGCATCCTGGAAGCCTGTAAGAAACGAGGCATTGTTTCAGCCAACGCGGTCATGTCATACGCGGACCCGACGCAGCTGGTTCGAGACCCCGACAAGCTATACAACGGCTTGGTTTATCTTGGTTTGTTCAAGGACCGCGACGCCTAAGACCCTTATCGGTTAATGAGAATAATCTGTAGCGACAAGGAGGTTTACGCCCTATGACATCAGGCCGGATTACGTTCCTGGACAACCCGTGGCCTGAAGGCCATGCCCTCAAGCAGTTCCGGTGGTCCGCCGAGCGCAGGGGTGATGACGTCTGGTTTCACTTCCATCTGGAAACCGAGGATTACGACGCCGAAAGAGACATCGAGGAAGAGGAGGACGAGGACCATCCCTCGGCTTGGGAGGCGCCGGGGGTCTGGTGCAACTACGGCAGTTGCACTATCTCTTCCGACCAGTGGCATCAGGGCGGCTTTCGAGGCTGCTCCCTCGCACAGTTCGCGCCTGGGCCTGTCGATGGGCTTAGTCTCCACGTGGACGCGCCTCCCTATGACCTGAAGGAAGCTTATGAAACGCGCGCATTTCATGTCTATCTGCTAGGACATGATTCCGTGGTGGATCACACAATCGCCTTTTCCCGTGTGGAGGGTACGGAGCTGTTCGATATCACCTGGGAAGGCAAGATTGCCCTGACCTACGTGGGTAACTTTGAGCCGAAACATGGCTTTCTTGCCGAGATCAAAGGCGTTCCGTTCCCAACGGTCACGGAGGGCGCCTTATGACACCGGCCACCTCACTCGCGGCATTTGAGCAGCGCCTCTCGCTTGGCGGCCGGGCACTCACAGCCTCCGAAGGTGTGGAGGCCATGCTGGCCTTCTACGCCGCCGAACGATGCGATGGATGCGACCTCGAGGAAGACGGAGACATGCTGCTCTTTCAATGGGGCACCTATAACTGGGGCGGCTCGACGCACTTTGAGCTCAACATCACTCGCCAGCTTATGCCGGGTGGTGGCGATGAGGATGAAGATGATGACGAGGGCATCCTTCAGCTGTCCCTGACTTTTCGTTTCCCTCCTGCGGCAGAACTCCAGGCCCTGGGAAGCGGCAATGAATGGTGCGCTACGCCGTCTGGCCTGCCTGCATTTCGGGCCCACATTGATGCCTGCCCTGCTTTCGAACGGGTCGATGGCCAGGTCCCTTCCGAGGTGGTGCTTCATCTCGGCTCGGTGTGATCGCCGCAGCACCGGTGCCGAACTGGCGCAGGCAGCAGAGCACGCGTGCAGCGTGAACTGGGTCTTTGCTCTTGCTGCCGTCGTGTACGCCGAGGATGCCTGACCTTGGACACACAAAGTTACTAGCCACTTCGTTGCTTCATTGTTTTAGCAAGGCTCGTGTCAGCGTCACGCTGGACTATGGGCGGTTTTTTCACGCAGGCCACGCATGACTGTTCATGCGTGGCCTCTCATCAATAATAATTTCTGGGGGGAATGTCATGTCTACGATGTCCATCGTTGTTTTAGTCGCATGTGTATTTGCTGCGTACTTTGCCGTGCTTTTTGTCTATATGAAGCGAAAAAAAGCACGCCAGCTCGACGAATTCAAGTCGAAACACTCCGGCAACCCACTGGATGAAAAACAAAAAAGAGCTTTGGCATTTGGCGGAATCCTGTTTAGCAACCGCTTCGAAAAAATCCTGACCATTCTTCCAGAAGATAACTTGAACACCTACATTGCCGGGCTCAAGAATCAATGGGAAATTGAGAATTCCAGCGACGCCAAAGAGGCGCTCGAAAACCTGCTCAATCTCACCAAAAGCAAAGACATTGATGCATTCGTCGCAGGCTCCCCAGAGCAGGTCAAGGCAGCTCAAAAAGAGATTTCAAAGGAACTGGGAATTTCCCTGGCGTCCGTGGAAGCGACGCGGTCGACTTTTGGCTGGGACACCATGAGGGCGGTGTCACTGGCCAGGTGGTGCTATTGGGCGGGCTATCTCACGGAACAGGAAACCTGGGAGTTCATCCACAAAGCCGCAGATATCGCCAGCACGCTCGGCAAAAATTGGGAAGACTATACGGTTTCGTTCCTCTTGGGCAGAACCATTCACGGATTTGACCTGGAAGATATTGGCTCAATGGCCAAATACATCCTGAATGGGAAAACACGAGGCGATGAGAATACCGATATTTATTTGAAGTATTCGTACAAATAAAACAGCTGGCCTGACTTGGCGCCGGAACTTAGAAGGAGCGTCGGTGCATATCCCGCTTCTTGTCCAACTCCTCGTCAGTCAACGACAGTAAGGCAATTCGTGCGCAATACCTGCATCGCGATAGCGGTGAGTTCAATTCTGGCTGCTTGCGGTTCGCACAATCCCCAGCCGCCGGAGCAAACGCCACCCGCGCCTGTTGCCACCAACACGGTGGCACTGCCGCCCGTCGTGTACGGGCATTATCGGGGTCGCCAGATGTCTGAGTCGGATGATGCGTGCGGCGTGCCTGACCCATTGCGTCAAGCTGTGCAAGACCGGTTGAAAGCGCGGCATGAAGTTGTGCTTCCCGCGTCGGGTGCCGGCAGAGCGGCGGCCCCTTTGCTGAAGATCGAAATCATGGACATCGTGACCGTCAGCGCCGGCGGGCCCACGATCGTGCTCATCCATGCTGCGCTCGAACGGCCGGGACTGCCGGCTGTGCACTTCAAAGGCATGCGCCAGATGCACATTCAGCATTCCAATATCAAGGCGGACACCACCGAGTGCAGCGCAATGGATGCAGTGATTCAGGGCTTGGGGGCGGACCTTGCGAAATGGATGCTCAAGCCGGTGGACGGGGTGTCGCTGGTGAATGGAGTGTGAGTCCCGTGCGTGGGACCCGGTTTCTTTCACAGCCTGTTAGGCCAAAACTTACTTTCATGCCCACACACCTCGAATTAGTCGCGCAGGCAGCGCAGGCAGTCGCGAACACAGACCCGGATGCGATTGCGCAAGCCTTCGTTGGCAGCCTGTCAACGCGTAATCTGCCGGCGCGCTCTGCGTTTGGGAGCTACGTCGTGCTTCAAAACTTTGTGGCCCATGAATTCAGAAGCTCTGAACAGTTCTCCAAGCTTGGCTGCTTTTACTGCGGCCTGAGCCAGGAGACCAAGCGAGTAGAGACCGAAGAACGTGTACTGAACTATCCGAGTCAAACCCACCACACCAGCATTCAGTATTCGGCCTACGACTTGTCCAGCTTCGAGCGTCGACATATTGACAAACCGGGCCCCAAGGATTTACAGATGCTGCGTGATATCTTTGCCTCGCTCAGGTCGCTTCCGGCAGAAGCCCAGCTGGCAGACATGATCAAAAGTTTGCAGGGAAAACTACCAGGCAACAAGCTTGAACGAATGAAACTTCTGGAGACTTTCGGCTACGCCGGCATCCTCTGCCCTCGGGACCATGACCATTATTCAGGTGGGTTTGTCACCTCCGACGATGCCAACTCCAGGCAGCCGGGGGAGTTTTACAAGCGCGAGTGGGCTTACCCCGTGCGCTTCTGGACAGGAAGAGACGGGGTCAACGAAAGCCTTGTCACGAAGTACTTTGGCAAATACTTGTAGGTGCTCGTGATATTTGACCAGCAACTTTTGAACGTTAGGTGCGTTGCCAGCTGGCAAACCTTGACCCAGCTCTCTAAACAAACACCCGACTGCGCTGACTAAGTCAAAACCGTCAGACACCTGGAACACCCACGATGAGAACGCTATCCATCAGCAGCATTGATTTCACCGAGACTCATGTCGGCCTGACGCTGGGCGATGGCCGGATTCTTCACGAGAAGCTTTCGCGCAATCCGGACCTGCTAAAGGCAAGTCCCCAGCAGAGACTTGAATGGAAACTGCTGGACGATGGCCTGGTGTCTTGGCCTCACCTGGGTGACCAGGTAACGCTTGACGCGCGTTGGCTGCTTTGGGAGGAGCTGTGCAAGCAGGCCAACGACGAGGCAAAGGCCAAAGGCTTCAAGCTGGATGAGCTTCCACCTCGCTCGCAAGAGATTGTTGCTTTGTGGCGACTTGAAGCGGATGGATACAACGGGGGGTTCATGCAGTTTTTCTGCAACTGGGGCGAAGCGAACTGTCGCATCGCCTTGTCGGCGCTACAGGCTATCGGGGCCGATGCCACCTATGCAATCGTGGCACGCCAGCGAGAAATATTGGAAAGGCCCAAGGATCACCCTGAGCTCAAGTCGTATGACGATATCTGGAATCTCCTGACCAAGGAAGAACAGCACGAAATTGGCGGCAAGCTGGATCCCGAGTTTTGGGAGGCGGGAGACGAGATACCAAGACTGGCGGCTTTGCACTACTACGAGGGATAGGTGGCTGGTAACGTATGGGGAGTCTCGACGTTTTATCGCGCAGAAAGAGCTAGATCCTGTGGAAATAGCTGAGCGTCACATGGCAAAGAATCAGCGTCTCGCGCAGGCCTTGGCAGTGTTGGTTCTGGCCGCATGGCTTGATTTTCTCGCCACGATTGAGTGGTCCTATCCGTATTGCATGCATCCGTCGGATGGCCCAGCCTATTCGGTTGCGGGCTTTCCTTTTCCATATGCGGTGGCCAGCCATGCCTCGTCTCTGGAATTTCTGTTCATGCCGCATGTGCTTGCACTCAATCTTTTGTTGATAAGTGCCGCGGCATACCCTTTGGTTCGATTCCTGAATCGAGCGGTTGTGGCCGGGTCCGGACTTCGTCGGCTCTGGCTGGTGGCTCTTGTTTTCCTTGGAATTGGCATCTTCGTGGTTCGCGGCTTGTCTCTCACGGTTGCTCATCCCGTTCTGTCGATAGGCGACGGGAGCTACCTGGCCTACAGCGATCTCAGGCCTGTTGGGATCACGTCATCGGGTGTGGTGCTCAGCAAGAGAGCGTGCCGGGCATCAGGGTTCTGGTTTCCAGATGGTTGGAGTCGCCGGTGAAGGGAACGCAGATGCGCGAGCAAATGGCATTCGGTCTCGTGAATTAGCCTATGCGAATTTCACTGCGCGTCCTCAAGCTTGATGATTTAGAAAGAAATTTATGAAATCCCCCAAATTCAATGACGAAGGTGTTGACGAACACACCTTTGCACCCTTTGTGCTGGTGAATGCCCTCGATACCGAGTATCAGGATGTCCGATTGTCTTTCAGTGACTGGAAATGGCTTCATGAAAAGCATGGCCAGGGGCAAAGCATGGGGGATCAATACATAGGTGATTACTACTTGAATGGCTATGGGATAGAGGGATTGGTTAAATCACTGTTGTTCAAGAATGGTTTTGACGTTGAGAGTGAGGACCCGGAATTTGATTCGGAAGGCGATACCTGCTACATCCATTTTAAAAACCTGGAGAAGGCCGTCTCCGCGGCTGAATTGGCGGCATCCATGATTTCTGATATCCATGAAATGAAACGAATGATTCAAGTCGCCAGGGATGAAGGATTTGACGACTGACTGGTCTGGGCAATGAGGGGCGTGGTGCGCGAAGGCTCAAGCTCTATCCGCAGGCCTAAAAGCTCTTGATTGGGTATGGCTCTTCGGCCTGGAAGCGGCGGCAGGTCCAGCCCCGTTTAGCCAATCCCCCTTTTCTTCCTACAACCCGGGGAAATTCCAGCTCGCCAGGTGTGTGAGCTCTTTGGCTTGTCCGAACGCAATGCGGTCGGGCATGGGCTGGCTGTGGGCCGGCGCTGCTGCCTGTGCGGCGATGCGCTTCACGCCGCTCGTTTTATCCAGCCCGGCAAACCACCCTTGCCAGCGCTTGCCGTCTTCTCTGTCACGAAAGTTCAGGCGCTGTACCTGCTCTGCCGTGGGTGGCGTCGGCGACAGGATGTCGAGGTACTCCATTCGTCCGCGTGTGACACCTCGCGTGTCGGTGCTCACCTCGTGGCAGTACGCCGCGCCCCACAGGTCTTCCCGGTAGCGCACGGCGTACACGTCGCCCGCAGCCACCGGCCCGCTGACAGCCTTGGGCCGGGCGGGCGAGGCAGCCGCTTTAGGGCGAGCCGTCTTCACCACTTTCACTGCCGCCGGTTCGCTTGCGGGGCGTGGCAGGTGGCCGAAAAGCCGCGTGACCAGGGCTTCGTTCAAGCCATCGCTGCTGCTCCACCAGGCCAGCGGTCCGGGTACTTCTACCCGCGTATTGGGCCTTTGGTCACGCTCAACGGCGCTCGTGAACTGTGTGAACATGCCGGGCTGTTTGGCGGTCTCCATCACGCCGATGAGCGCCAGCGCCTCGAGCAGCGTTTCACAGCGGTACGGGTTGTTGTTGCCCAGCAGTTTTGCGTCCTTGAGCGCGCTGCGGGCCTTGCTGTAGCGCGTATCGGGCGGCAAGTTGCGCAGCAGGTCCAGTACCTGGTGGAAAACCCAGATGTCGCGATCGGTGGGCTGAGGCCAGGCGGCCGAATCGCAGCCAAGCGAGTCTTCAAGCGCCAGCACGCCGGCTATCGGCCCTTCGCTAGCGCCCCAACCCGCGCCTTGTAGTTGCCGGAAATAGGATTGCATCGTCCGGTCCTCGCTGTCGTCGCTGTGAAAGCAGATACGGCATGTGATGTTGGTGGTGCGGCTCGACATCGGCAGCGCGGCATGCGCCGGCATGGCCAGGCCGAGTGCTGTGGCCGGCAGCACGGTCAGCCAGTGCAAGCCGGCCGAGCCGAACGACGCCACAAATGCGTCGGCCGCGCGCCGCAGGTCGACGGCAGCCGCAGCCGATTGCAGCCGGGCGATGGCCTCGTCATGCGGCATTGAGACAAAGGTGTTCGGCAGCAAGCCGGTATCGGCCAGTGCCTGGCGCTCGGCTGCCGTGAAGGTGTCCGGAATGCGATGGCAGTAGTTTTGCTGCTCGTCGAAGTAGCTGTTGCCGTTTGCATAGACGCGTTTGAGCAAGGCAAGGATTTCGGCGGAGGTATGAATCATTGGTTGAGGCGGAGAATATTCAGAAGTCGATGCCCGCTTCCACGAGTTGCTCAAGCTGGGTCCGATCAACTTGGGGCGGCAAGCTATCCCAGATGGAACTGATCGCTCCAACAATCTCTTCGCGCTCTATGGTTCCAATAAACCGGGCCTTGGCGTCCAGCGTGTTGAAGCCCTCGAGGTAGGTGCGAGTGATCTGTTCGGCGGCACTGTCAAGTACGTGACCGTCCGCGCAGGCTTTTTTCATGCTTTTGACCGCCGTTTTGTAGATCGACAAGGCCTTCTTCGCGTGTGCCGACGACACGCCGTCCCGGCCGTCCCAGGCGCGGAACGGGTTCTCCAGATTCTCCTTGATCCATTCAGGCTTGCGTGCACGGTCAATATCAAGGTCTATGCCACCCACATGCTGATAAAGCTGCCTGATGGCCTTCGCAACGTCTTCCGGAATGCTCGACGCCCAGATGCTGGTGAGTGCGGGAAGGCGCTCTGGGCCGGGGAGGTCGGCGGCAGAAAAGCCGAACGCCTCGATCAGCGACAGGTTTTCCAGGCCCCTGAGCTCACCGAGCATGGCGATGTTTTCGAGGAAAGTCGGGCTTCCGGCTACCTTCAATATACGCAGGGTAGGGAAGCTGGTGGCTATGGCGCCCAAGTCGCAGCTTCCCTTGACATTAGCGATGGTCAGTTCCCGCAGGCTGGGCAGTCCATCGATCTGCCCGTAGTTCTTGCCGGCCCGCAATGAGAGCCGGCTGCCACGGTCATGGCTGTCGATGTGCAGCCTGGCGCCATCAATGCCGTCGTTCACGATCAGTTCACGCAAGCCCGCGGGCAGACGCAACTCCCTGACCCCGGCAGCATGGATCACGAGCTTCTTCAGATGTGTACCGCTTAGATCGATGCGAGGCGGCGCGCCGGACACGAGGGAAAGCGAAGTAATGGTCGGCCGTCGAACCAGGAAGTCCGGCAGGTCTTCGTGCCAACGATGCAACTCCAGGCCGGACAGTGCTGGAAGAGCATGGAGCGCGGACAGTTGAAACTCCGGCGTCGTCTTGAAGAAGAGATTTTCCGCAAAATCGGCACTTCTCACCTCCACTTCGACAGGTCTTCCCTTCATGTCCGTGACGCCGGGAACGGCGACCTTCGCCGTGCTGTTCATTGCCTGCCTGAAGGCCTGCGTATGTTCTTTTGGGAGGGCGTCCCATTCATGCTGAAGCCGCAAGTGGAGCGCAGTTGAGCGCCAGGGCCCCCATTTTTTGCACTTTTCAGTCAGCCTTGCGATGAGGGGCGCGGCTCCAAGAAGAACGAAGTCCGCCGGAACGCGCGCATGGACATTGATCAGTCTTTCTTCGTCCTTCCAGCGAGCGTAGGAGAGGACGAGGAGTTTCGCTTTCTCGAAGTCGCTGAGCTTGGGCTTTTCGGAGCTCACCCAGTCGCAGAATGCCAGGGTGACCATCGGCTGGCCGTGGAAAGAAGCATCCAGTACACGGTCAGCTTCATCGTAGGCAAAGGCATCAATAGCCTGGCATAGACCCCAACCGCCTGAATCATCAACAGGAAATGCAAAAACGTCACCCGGCTTGGCCCTCAGCTCATGCAATGGTTGCAGTTTCTTTGTCACTTTCATCCTTATGATTCCGCTTCGTTCGCCGAACCCCGGTCTGATCTGAATTCGTATCTATGCGAAATGATTCTAAGTGGGTGTTGAATTGCATCAGCACCTCGAGCACATTGAGTTTTCGGTCAAGGCCTGTTGCAGCAAAGCGAAGCCCATAACAGGCTGCGCCGGCTTGCGGTTCCCGCTCAGCCCTTGCCCAGCGGCGGCTTTCCAAACAAGGTTGAGGCGTTGCTGATAGGCCCCAGCTCCGCGCTCGCCGCCTGCAGCGCCGGCGCCAGCTCATGCATGCGCTCGCTGGTGAGGCGGGTACGCGGGCCCGCGATGCTGATGACGCCGATGGCTGCCTTGCGGTGGATCACCGGCACTGCCATGGCCGACATGCCCGGCGCAAACACTTCGTCGATCATCGCGTAGCCGCGCACGCGCGCGGCGTGCAGGAAGCCGAGCAGCGCCTTGAGCGTGGTGGGCGCCTTCGGCCCGTATTCCGCCGGTGTGCCGAAGCCCTGCTTGCTGACGAGCTCCAGCGCGCGTTCATCGCTCAGCGTCATCAGCCAGGCGTGCCCGGACGAGGTGCATGACAGGCGCACGTCCATGCCCATGTCCGGGTCGTAGCGCAGGCCCGACTGCCGCTGGCCTTGCGCCTTGGCCACAAAGGTGAGGCGGTCCTCGTCGACGATGGACAGGCGCACCAGTTCGCCGGATGTTTGCGCCAGCCGTTCCAGCAGCGGCTCGGCGATGTTGACGATGCCGGCGCTGCTCAGAAAGCCCAGCCCCAGCGACACCACCTTGGTCGTGAGCATGTACTCGCCCTGCTTGCGGGCCTGGCGTACATAACCCAGGCGCTGCAGGTCCGCGAGCACGCGATGGCAGGCGCTCAGCGGAATGTCCAGCTCGGTCGCGATCAGCGACAGCGGCGAGCCCTGCGGGTAGTGCGCCAGATGCTCCAGCACGGTGAAACCACGGTCAAGGGCGTTGCTCATATCGTCATATGGAAAGAGTTTCCAGTCTGGAAAGATTGTGGCACAGCGGGGCAAGAATCGGGTCGCGCCATGAAAGCGCCCTACCAGGAATGCAATGCAAGCGAAAGTGATCTACGTTTTGAACGGCCCCAACCTCAACCTGCTGGGTGTCAGGGAGCCGCATCTTTATGGCAACACCACGCTGGCCCAGGTGGAACAGCTGTGCCGCCGTGTCGCGGACGAGCTGGGCTTCAGCTGCGAGTTTCGCCAGACCAACCATGAGGGCGTGATGGTGGACTGGGTGCAGGAAGCGCGCGAGAAGGCGGCTGCCCTCGTGATCAACCCGGCCGGGCTGTCGTTTCGTTCCATCCCGGTGCTGGACGCGCTCAAGACGCTGGACCAGCCGATTGCCGAAGTGCACGTCACCAACATCCACCGGCGCGATGCGCTGTACCAGAACTCGCTGGTCTCGCTGGCAGCCACGGGCGTCATCTGCGGCTTTGGCCCGTTTGGCTACGAGCTGGCGCTGCGGGCGCTCGCGCAGCGCCTGGCCGGCACCTAGCGCCCGATGGCCTTACCTGAAAATTCCGCGTCATTTCATTCAATACATCAAAGGAGACAAACATGAACCCATTCCTCCAAGGCCCCATCGCCCGGCGCACGCTGCTTGGCGCGGGCGCCGCGCTGGCCGCCGCCACTGCCCTGCCGGCCTGGGCCCAGGCCCCCACCACCATCCGCTTCGCCGCGGTGTTCTCCGACAAGGACATCCGTGCCGAGATGATGAACCAGTTCGCCAAAGAAGTCGCCGCCGACTTCAAGGTCGAGATGCACCTGAACTCCACGCTGTTCCGCCAGGGGACCGAGCTGGTCGCGCTGCAGCGCGACAACCTGGAGATGGGCAATATCGCGCCGCAGGACATCTCCAAGCAGGTGCCGGCCTGGTCCATCCTGACCTCGGCCTACCTGTTCCGCGACGCCAACCACCTCAACACCTTTTTCGCCAGCGAGCAGGGCGCGCAGATGAAGAAGATGGTGGAAGACCAGCTGAAGGTGAAAATCCTCGGCCCGACTTTCTTCGGCACGCGCCACGTGGGCCTGAAGGGCAAGAAGAAGATCAACACGCCCGCCGACCTGGCCGGTGTGAAGCTGCGCATGCCCCCCGGCGACGCCTGGCAGCTGCTGGGCCGTTCACTCGGCGCCAACCCCACGCCCATGGCCTACGCGGAGACCTATACCGGCCTGCAGACCGGCGCCATCGACGGCCAGGACAATCCGCTGCCCAATGTGCAGAACATGAAGTTCAACGAGGTGATGGGCCAGCTGGTGCTGACCTCGCACCTGGTGGGCTTTGACGTGCTCACCGTCAACCTGAAGACCTGGGCCGGCATGTCGCCGGCGAAGCAGCGCGCTTTCCAGGCCGCGGCCGACAAGGCCATTGCCTGGAGCACGGCCGAGCACCAGAAGCGCGAGGCCGAGCTGGCCGAGAGCTTTCGCAAGGGTGGGCTCGATGTCTACGTGCCCAACATCGCCGCCTTTCGCGAGCATGCGCAGAAGGTCTACCTGGCGTCCGACGAGGCCAAGGCCTGGCCGGCCGGCATGCTGGCGCAGATCAACGCCATGAAGTGAGCCGCGGCCCATGCTGACCCGCGTGTTGAAAACGCTGCACCGCTTCGCCGAAGCGGTGGCAGCCGGCCTGCTGGCCGTGATCTTCGTCGCCTTCCTGGTGCAGATCGTCATGCGCTACCTGTTCAACTGGCCCGTGGGCTGGACCACCGAGCTGTCGCTCGCGGCCTGGCTGTGGCTGGTGCTGTGGGGCGCGGCCTTTGTGCTGAAGGACGACGAGGAGATCCGCATCGACATGATCAGCGCGCGCGGGAGCTACCGCACGCGCCGGGTGGTCGGCGGCGCCGTGGCCATCGCCATCATCGTGCTGTTCGGCATGTCGCTGCCCGGCGCCTGGAGCTACGTCACCTTCATGAAAGTCGAGAAGAGTTCCTACCTCGGCGTCCGCATGGACATCACCTATTCCATCTACATTGTCTTCGTCGTGGCGGTCATCCTACGCGCGGTGCGCCAGCTGATACGCGGGCCTGAAAAAGCCACCCGCGACATGCCGTCCTCAGCATCCGCCCTATGAACCTCACAAGCCCCTTTTCGCTGGCGATCATCGCCATCGTCGCCCTGAGCCTGCTCGGCGCGCCCATCGGCCTGGCCATGATCGCCGGCTCCGTGCTCTATCTATACATGAAAGGCATGGACGTCGGCGCCGCCGCCGAGCAACTGCTCAACGGCACCTATTCCAGCTTCCTGCTGCTGGCCATTCCGCTGTTCATCCTGGCCGCCACCTTCATGAGCACGGGCAGCGTCATGGACCGGCTGCTGCGCTTTTGCAATGCCATCGTCGGCCGCTTCCCGGGCGGCCTGGCGCAGGTGAACGTGCTGCAGAGCGTAGTCTTCGCCAGCATGTCGGGCTCGGCCCTGGCGGATGCCGCCGGTTCGGGCAAGGTCATGCAGGTGATGATGACGCGCGAGGGCAAGTACACGCCGGGCTTCGCCGCGGCGCTGAGCGCCGTGTCGTCGGTGATAGGGCCCATACTGCCGCCGTCCATCCCCATGGTGCTGTATGCGCTGGTGTCGGGCACGTCCATCGGCTACCTGTTCATCGGCGGCGTGCTGCCCGGCCTGCTGCTGGGTGTGGTGCAGATGGTGCTGATATGGTTCCAGGCCAAGCGGCGCGGCTTCCCGGTGGAGGAAAAGGTGCCGCTGTCCGAGATGCCGCGCATCACCAAAGAGGCCTTCCCCGCGCTGATGCTGCCGGTGATCCTGCTGGGCTGCCTGTACAGCGGCATCACCACGCCGACCGAGGCCGCGGGTGTCGCGGCCGCCTACGCGCTGCTGATCTCCGCCGGCCTGTACCGCAGCATGGGCTGGCCCGACATCTACGAGTCGCTGCTGTCCAGCGCGAAGATGAGCATCTCCATCGGCATGCTGATCGCCGGCGCGCTGGTGTTCAACTACGTCATCACCTCGGAGAACATCCCCACCCACCTGAGCGGCATGCTCAAGGGCATGGAGATGACACCCCTGACCTTCCTGCTGCTGGTCAACGTCATCCTGCTGGTGCTGGGGGCCTTCCTGGAAGGCTCGACCATCATCCTGATCATCCTGCCGGTGCTGCTGCCCACCGCCGTGGCGCTGGGCATAGACCCCGTGCACTTCGGCGTGATGGCGGTGCTCAACATCATGATCGGGCTGGTGACACCGCCGTATGGGCTGCTGCTGTTCATGATGATGAAGATCGCCGACGTCTCGTTTTCCGAGCTGATGGCGGAGGTCTGGCCCTACCTGCTCGTCATGCTCGGCGCATTGGCGCTCGTGACCTTCTGGCCGGGCATGGTGCTGTGGCTGCCGCGCATGGCGGGGTATACGGGGTGACTACATATTCCGCCGGTACTGCCCACCCACCTCGAACAGCGCATTGGTGATCTGCCCCAGCGAGCAGACGCGCACGGCCTCCATCAGGACCTCGAAGACGTTGAGGTTTTCGATCACGGCCTGCTGCAGGCGCTTGAGCATGGCCGGTGACTCGGCCGCGTGGCGGCGGTGGAAGTCGTCCAGGCGCCTGAGCTGGCTTTGTTTTTCTTCTTCGGTGGAGCGGGCCAGTTCGAGTTTGTCCTGCACCGCGTCGCCGTGCGGGTTGCGGAAGGTG
>JAULBY010025118.1:0-17306 GCA_032358315.1 Ophiocytium majus | reverse complement strand
AGCGGTGCGGCGGCGCTTGGGCGGCGGCGCAGGGGCGAGCGGCGCAGCGGCGACGTTGGGCTCCATGGGCGCCAGGCGGCCGCGGAATGCGCCGCCCTGCCGCGGCCGTCGCGGCTTGCACTCGGGGCTCGGCTGCCCGTCAGGCGCTGCCGCGCCGAGAGTGCGCGGCGGCAAAGCAGCGGCAGCGGTGTCGCCTCTAGGCGGAACTGGCTGAGGGCGCTCCCGCTGTGGCTGCCGCTGCTGCTGTGGCGGCTGCTGGTGCCGACGCGGAAAAACATCGACTTCGTTGGTGGGCGCCAGCAGTGCCATAGCGCCGTTGTCATCACGACGCGCGGCCGTGCGGTGAGCTGCAGCCGCCGGGGCGCTGCTGCCTCCCTGCTGCAGTGCCGCGGCGCGGCGGCTGGCGGCTGAGGCAGGCTGCTGCCCCACGCCTGGCACGCCCCCTGCCTGCTGTGCAAGTGCGCGTCTGGCATTGCTGCTGCTTTTCTTCCTGCCGCAGCCGTCAGGCAGGGCCACGAGCGCGTTCACCGCTGCCGTGCCTGCTGCGGCTGGTGTCCCAGCTGCTGCTGCTGCAGCAGGAGCTTTGAAGGCAGGGCGGGTGTCCCTGCTCTCGGCCTTGGGCACTAGGAGCTGAAGCAGCTCGCTGCCGCTCCCGCTGGTGGTTTTCCAGCCGCCGTGTTGCTGCTGCTGCCGCCGCCTGTTCGCCCCCCCGTCCCCCAAGCAGTCACCTGCAGAGGCGGCTCCAGCACCGCCGCTCTTGTTCCCATAGGGTGCTGCTCCGGCCTGGGAAGAGCTGGCGGGCTGCTGCTGGTGATGTCCGGGTTGGCGCTGCTCTTGGTGCTGCAGGGACCTCATAAATCGCCCCTGTGTGAGCTGGTCGTACCTCTGCACTGCCTTGTGCGCCATCACACTAGTCATGACTGTTTCGCGGGCGAGGGCGTGGTAATCTGCGAGTCTGGGGGCTCGTCCGTGGCGGGCCTGGAACCCCTGCTGCCACTCCTTGATGTGCTTGCGGGCGAGACGCTGTTGCTGCTGGAGGTCAGCTTGCTGCTGCTGCGCCGTCGCCGCCATCGTCGGTGGGGGGTGTGTGGGAGTGTGTGTGTCTATTATTTTTTTTGTTAAGGCGGGAAATCTTTTCGAATTGATGAAAGTCATGGATTGGACGTGAACCACATGAACTGGTACTTGACATTATTGCAAAGCCCGAGAGTTTGAACTCGAGCTTCGATGCCACCAAGCGTCGCTCGGAGTGGTTTGACACCACCACCATGGGCTGCGTGCGCGTGCTGCGCAGCGTCAGCAGCGTGGCGCTACTGCTGCTGCTGCTAGTTCCAAGCTCTTCAGCTGTGGACCTGGTAGGAGGCAGGGGGAAGTTGAAGCGACCGCCTGATGACAAACCAGCGGCAGTTCCGGCAGCGGAGGTGAGTCTTTTTTTCATGGCTGGGCACCTAGCCAGACTCCCCTCTTCGCATGGCCGCGTACGCAACGTCTCTCTACAGGAAGCACGATCCGTCAGCAGGTGCCTAGTGCTGATGGTGGAAGCAAGCCTGCGCTATCGATGACGTGTTTCCGTTTCTTCAGGGTTCCTGCGCAGGTCTCCTTTCAGCTGTTGCAGCTGCCAACAACAACGCGATCGCCACCAGACCCAGCAGCCGCCGCGCCTGAGACCGGCAAATTTCCATATAAATGTCGTGATTTGTGACCTGTGTGCGCCAACAGCACACAACCTCCGTCGTTTCGCGGCACCAACTGCCGTCGCAGGGTTCTCATCGGTCTCCGGATGGGCATGCTCACCACCAGCCGGCAGAGAGCATGATAGCGCAGCCGCGCTAGGCCTCCTTCGCTTCCCATGCAACTCTCCGCACCTGCTCGCATCCCGTGAAGGCGGCGTCGCCCTTCCGGTGGGGTTACTGCTGCTGAGCACACTTTCTCCACCATTACTCTGCTGAGCACCCCCCCCCTTCTTTCTCACCCCATGCCCAGCAGAAGACCACAGCACCGGCGGCCCCTGGCTTCCTAAACCAGCTCCTCACGCTGCTGGTAGGCGACGGCCGTGGCAGGGACGACTGCCCAGTGTTTGCGTGCCCAGACGGGGGGCTCCCGCGCCAGAGGCAGCTGCTGCCGGCGCAGCAGGGGACGGTGTGCGCAGCGGCGCTGGCGGCGGGCGGCGGCGGTGCGCAGGCGGCGCAGTTCAAGGGCTGCTGCGAGACGCACGCGGACTGCCTGCGCACGTGCGGCGCGACGCGCCAGCTGTGCCAGCTGTACCTCACCACCTGCCTCAAGGTGCGGCCCAGTTGTGTGTTTCACATGGAGCGTTACTCTTATTGAACTCGGCTTAGGGCGCGGAAAGCCCTTTGCACACGGTGCGAGAAAGTCAGACAGGTAGCGGAAAAACTGGCAGTGCTCAGTACTCTAAGGGAAGCCTGGCATGTTGCCAGAGCACTACTCTAACGAATTACAGCCCCATGTCCCAGAGCGTTGTACTACTTGAAGTACTACGTAGTAGGTGCTTGTGCAGCAGCACGGAAGGGCGTGTGCAAGGGACGGACAGCGCATTGAGTGGCCTGTTTTTGGCAGTCTTGGTATAACAAGCTATCGCAGGCAGCTCTGGCTTGGTACCCACGTGATCGTCAGTGCCAACCGGCCAACCCAGATTGTTACTTTTGGCAATAAGAAACACAATAAATTGCAGATGAGTGTGCCGTGTAACGCAAACCATAGAACCACGTGCATGGAAAGCTCGGGGGCGGAACTGACATAAAAGGATCAGTTTTAACTCCCCCTCCATCATGCCCGCGTCTGGCCCCAGCAGTTTTGCACAGCAGCGCCTCGCCTCTGCGCACACGCTGTGCCCCAACACACTCCGCCTGACAACCAAAACCGTGCCGTGCCACAATGTGCATCGCCTTAGGTCCCGACTTACCCTGCGCGGACAAGCCTTCCGGAGGAAACCCTAGGTTTTGGGGCATTGGATTTTCACCAACATTTTAGCTACTCAAGCCGACATGTTCACTTCTATATCGTCCACTTTTCCGAAACCTGTTAAAACTCTTTCCGCCCAAAATACTCCACGCGTTGCGCGGCGCAGGACGTGTGCGGCGCGCCCGGGGCGGCGGCCGGCAAGGCGGCGTGCCAGCGCGCGGCCGAGGCGTTGGCCTCAAGTGAGGGCGTGACCGGCTGCGATGCGCTGCAGGAGACACAGAGCGTGGCCTGCGAGTGCGGCGGCGGCGGAGGCGGAGGTGGCGGCGCAGCGGTGCTTCGGGGCGCCTTCCGCGGCGTGCGCGCTCGGCAGCAGCAGCAGGCTGCGCAGGAGCGGTGACTGTTGTAAGTTGCGTGGCGACTGTGTGTGGCGGTGCCACTGGTGAGGAGTCTGGGGTGTTCCAATGTTGTGCTAGTGTTGGGGGGGCCGGGCGGAGTGCGGGTGTGGTGGTAGGTATGTGCCGCGGTGTGCTGCACAGGCGGCTACTGCGGCGGCAGAGGCGCGTTGAATGTCTGTACATATCGTTTGTGTGCGCACTGGGCCCTGTAGCATACACTTGTGAGCCATATGAGTCAGGCTTATGGCTCCCTCTAGGGTAGTGTTCTATGGGGCTATTGTAAGTTGCAACTATCTGTCGAGATGGTGGGACCTCACGTACTGGAATGACAACCGTGTACACCCGGGCAAATATGCCTAGCGCTGTCTCGTGCAGCAGGGGTCAGGTGTATGTGCTTGGGTGGCCACCCGCTGCTGCTTGTGTGGGAGCGATGCAAGACAGAGCCCCGCTGCGGAGTGATGCATATGCAGCGCTCCAACATGGCTAGCAGCGGGCGGCCACCCAAGCACCTCCACCTGACCCCACCGCTGCTGCACCGAACGGAGGTGGGGTTTGTGCCTACCACATGCACCCGGTGCTGCTGGAGCACTGCTGCTGTTGCTGCGCTACTCTGAGCACCGCTGCAGCACAGCTGTACTGCAAGTGCACAATAATGCACTTTTTTTTGGCCCTGGGCAATCGCGCGCACTGCTCCACCTGTTGCTGAGCACAGTCAAACTCTTGTCTCCTGCGCTGCTGACGGCAGTGGCACAGCGGCAGTGCTGCGTCGGGTGCCTCCCGCAAAGCAGGCGGAGCATAAAAAATGTAGTGTGTATTTGGCAGCAGCTTGTGCAACGCCTGGGCTGTGCTCGGCGCGGTGCAGCTGGCACAAGCCAACAAGAAAAGGCTTGATTGTGACGGCTGGCATAGGGCATTCATGCGCACAGTGCCATTGCAGCTGCATGCCAGCCAAAAGCGGAGTGCCGCCATTGGCGTACGCTGTGTTATTAAGCAGGCGCCGGCACACGGTGCAGACCTGCAGTGCTCAGCGCCAGCCTGCAGCGGCGCACACCACTGCGCATGCCTCAAGCCCCCGCACTCAGCCAGCGCACTGGTAAAAAGTAACTGCAGCGTCAACCGTGCCGCTGCTCAGCAGCAGCCGGGGCAGTTGTGCAGGCTGTCGTGCATGTACATGTCGCACTCGAGGCAGAATACGCTGGCGCACGTGGGGCACGCAAAGCGCGACGCCGCAGGCGCCAGCAGCCGCAGGCACCCCGCGCAGCTCGGCCGGTCCGCGGCGTTACCGTCTTGTGGCGGAACCTGCTCAGCAGCATAACAGGGTAATGAATGCGCGCGTGATGCGTTTTTGTTATGCCACAGTAGTATTATGTTTTTGCACTTGAGGGCGTGCAAGAGCCCATGTCATGCATGCCAGCACGCCCACGGCTGGCCATGGCACATGCCCGGCAGAGTATGCCACAGCAGTATTTTTTCAAGTAGTTGTTTGCACTTGAGGACCTTCAAGCGCCCATGCCATGCATGCCAGCGCGCTCGTGGCAATGGCGCAACCGGCAGTGTACGCGCATGCACGCACAAAGTTCCTCCGAACAACCAAGCGCAACAAGTGCTGCTAGCGGGCAGGCCAGAGCCGCAGGCAGGCTAGGGCTCCACGTAGTAGAAGGCGGCTATGGAAGACGCGGTCTGACTGCCAGTGAGTCACTGGTGGGAGGCTGCAGCCCGGCTGCATGGCGGGTGTGCCAGGCGCAGGTGTGTGCGGGCAATGGCTGACAAAAGTTGTGGGGGGGCACGGGGTGGGGGGGGGCGACTGATGCACACCACAACATCGCCAGTCGCGGCAACAAATCTCACAGTAGCAGCACGCAGCGGTGTGGCCGAAACAGGCGCATTTCGTCGGAACGGAGTGGCGCTGCCAGATTGCACCATGCTGCAACTGCTGAGCAGGTACAACAAGCCTGCGTGCTCAGCAGCAGCAGCAGCTTGTGCGTGCTGCTCAGCAGGCGGCCAGCGAGCGGTGACACGTGCTCAGCAGCCCGGTCTCACCTGCTCTTCAAAGGGCGCCACGGGGAAGAGGTGGTGGTACGACCGCGCCAGGTGTGGGCTCGACACGAGCGGCAGCGCGCACACCTCGCACGTGCTGGGCAGCTCCGTCGTCTGCAGGCACGCGGCGCGCGCACGCAGCAGGCAATAACCGTGGGGCACTGGCTCAGAGCATGCAGCAGTGGTGGCACCGGCGGCAGCGGCGAAAGCAGCAGCGGCGGCCGCAGCAGAAGCAGCAGCAGCAACGGCAGCAGCGGCAGCAGCAGCGGCGGCGGTGGCAGCTGAAGCGGCAATGGCGACGGAGGAGCAGCGGCGGCGGCCGCCGCCAAAGCTGCAGTGGTGACAGCGTGCGAGCGCGGTGGCAGGGGAGTGCCGCCGGTGCTGCGCGCAGCGCACAGGCACACACCCACATACTCCGAAGTACCACCACCACCTGTGCCACAGTGCGGCTGAGCAGGCAGTGACTCATGCTCAACTGTAAGGCCCTGGCCCCGCTCCCTCCCCGCTGACACACACATAGCCCCTGGTGCGGCTGCTGTCCAACTTGAGCACCTGGCTACATATACTTCAAAAGTAGTTGTATTTAATTGCACCTGGGGGCGTGCAAGAGCCCATTACATGTATGCCAGCACGCCCGCTGGAGGCAACGGCACTTGGCAAATGCATGGCAATGTATGTGTACGAACAAAGAAAGGGCTAGCGGTCGCCAGCCGGCTACCTAGGGCTCGAGTAGTTCTTCGCATGTGAAGTACATCAGAAGTACAAGGAAGGCAGCAATGAGACGTTCTGCTATCATCAGTCGCCGCAGCGGCGCCCGCCACCTCTGCCGCCGCGCTGGCCCGCTACTGGCTGCTTTCCTTTGTACTCCTGAAGTACGTCTTGCTTCGTAAAATGTTTTTTCGCTGCCACACTCTGGAAGCCACTGGCCTTGGTCTTGCACCGCGGGCAGTGGTACCCCTGCGGCATCAGTGTCTTACGGTATGGTACTACAGTACTAGTACGTACTACTACTACAGCATTATACACTTCGAACCACAGTTCTGTTTCGCTGCCCCGCAATTCGAAGCGCAGTTCTGTTCCGCCGCCCCGCTGCGAAAAGCCGCTTGCCTTGGTATTGCAGCGCGGGCAGTAGTACCCCTGCGGCGTCAGCGTCTTATGCTACTATTATGGTACTGCGTAGTACTACAACAGCATTACAATTCGTACACGACGAAGCGCAGTTCCGCTCCGCCCCCCCCCCTGCGGAAGCCGCTTGCCTTGGTCTTGCAGCGCGGGCAGTAGTACCCCTGCGGCGTCAGCGTCTGCTGGCGGCCGCTGTAGCCGAGCGCGGGCGCGCCGTCCACTCGCCGCGGGAAGCCCATCTCCACCAGGTCCGCAAAGTGGGGGCCGCGCTGCGCCAGCGTCGGCGGCGGCGTGCACTGCGCCATGAGCGAGTCCCTGCTCAGCGGTAGGCGCGCAAAGCAGCGGGAGACGTGCAAAAAAAAGGGAGGTGAATGGAGGGCTGAGCAGATATATAGTATATACTTCGAATGAAGTTTCATTCGAAGTATATGAATTCCAGGTATATAGCTGTGCCAGCGTCGGCGGCGGCGTGCACTGCGCCATGAGCGAGTCTCTGCTCAGCGGTAGACGTGCATTACATGGGGGCATCGGAGGGGTTACCATACTTGCCGGAGTATAAAACCTTCGGTGGGGGGCGGGAGCGGAATACGTAATACTATGCGTCATTTCTACCACGTAGTATAAATGTATATGTAAACAGAAGTACTACTGAAGTACTACTTTTAGTAGTATAGAGGTCCGCGTGCACTGCGCCATGAGCGAGTCTCTGCTCAGTGGTAGACGTGCGAAAACCAGGGGGCAACGGAGGGGTTAGTGCTGGTAGGGAGCAGGTACGTGGGGGCTTGTGACGTAGGGACTCCAGACGGCGGTACATCCTACGGCGGGCCGGCCTGCCCACACAGATGCTCCGCTTGTGCAAGTGAGTGGCGCACAGGGCATGAGGCGGCACAAAGTGCGTGTGTGTGTTGGGGGGGAGGGTGGGGTTACGAGCATGCCATGGCATGCCGCCGTCTGGAGCAGACAGCGTGAGGTGCCACACACACGTACATGTGCTGCTACTGGAAGTATGTGTGTGTGTGTGTAGGAAGTGATGGCACACAGTCACAGCAGAGCTTCACATAGTTCGGTGTGCGCAGGGGCGCTGCCGCAAAGGCGGCCCACAATGCTACTGCGGCACATGTATGGAAAATAAAAAATAGAACTACATTGGTGTACAAACACGGCATCATTTTTTTCGTGTTTCAGCCAAGAAAATAACTTCAAAAGAAAATTGTTTGGTGTGCGCAGAGGCGCTGCCGCAGGGGCGGTCGCGCGACCTCACTTGTAGTGCTGCTCGTCGAGCGCCACCACAAAGTCGCCGCCCGTGTCCTCGGTCACGCGCCGCGCTATGTACAGCTCCGCGCCCAGCCCCACCACACTGCACCGCACCTGCACACGTGACAGTCAAACACACACACACACACACACAGAGTCAAAACGCAGACATACACACACACGTCAAAGCACACACACACACACATACACACACAGAGTCAAAACGCACACATACACACACACGTCAAAGCACACACACACACACACACACACACACACACCAACGTCAAAGCACACACACACACACACACACACACACACACATGACAGTCAAAGCGAAGCTGCATCTTGCAAGACCCCCCCCCCACACACACACATACACACACGCATACGAACACCCGCCGCATGCGCGCGCGCACACACCAGTCAATGCAAAGCTGCATCTTGCAAGTTTTGGCAGCGAGTACTAGCGTGCGCGCTATGGGGTGGGGGTGTAGGTAGCACGCTGCGTCAGCTGTGCTCAAACGGGGGGGGCGGGGGGAGCTCGACTGTAGGCCCTGGCGCATGCACGCATTGCATCGGGTGCACTGGCTGCGTGGGCAGTGGGTATGCCTGGCACGGGCAGTGAGGCCTTCAGGCGCCGCATTGGCAGCAGTGTGTGGTGGGAGGGGGGGGTGGCCACGGGTTCGAGAGCGCATGCACGCTTGTGCTCTTACATTCTTTAATAAACCTAGTATACTTGAAGTAGTTACTAGCGCAATAAAGTTTGTATGTACTGGAGTAGTTTTATTTATTTCCACTTGGGGGCGTGCAAGAGCCCATGACACATGCATGCCGGCACGCTCACTGGCGGCCATGACACGAACCAAATGCACGACAAAGTATCTGCACGGACAAAAAAGAGGGCCAGCGGGTGCCCACACGCTACCTAGGGCTCAACCTGCCAGGGCAGGTCACCCTCCAGAGTGCCATGGAGTAGCTAAAATATAAGCCCGTTAGTAGCAATACAAGCTCGCCCAGGACAAGACAGTGCTGCTCACGCATCCCAAGGGAGACGGGGGTGTGCTGCAATGGGCGGCACGGCGCGCTGCCGCGGGCTGCATGCGCGGCCGGCTTGCGCCTCAGCGGCGGTGGTGGCGCACCTTGTGTCGTTTCAACAGCGCAATGGTGTCGAGTATGTTGCCGGGGTCGCACGTGTGGAGGCTGCCGTACAGCACAATTGCCTGCGCGGCGGGCGCGCGCCGTGCCAGCAGCAGCAGCAGCAGCAGCAGCAGCAGCAGCAGCAGTAGCAGCAGCAGCAACAGCAGCAGCAGCGGCGGCGGCAGCAGCAGCAGCAGCGGCGGAGGCGGTAGCAGCAGCAGCAGCAGCAGCAGCGGCGGCAGCAGCAGCGATGGCAGCAGCAGCAGCGGCGGTGGCGGCGACGGGACGCCAGCAGCGTGAGACAGCTGTCGCCAGCTGCGGCCGACAGGAATGTGGGTATGGCACTAATACCCCGGTCATTGAGACACGTGCTGTGTGGGAATCGCTACTCCCGCCAGGAGTGGCATGGCACGTCACTGCGAGGCGCGAGATTGTGAAGGGAACAGACATGTGCCGCTGCCTTGTACACCAAAAGACACTGCACGAGAGGCCATGCAGCTGCAGACGCTGTGGCACGCGCTTGGACACAAGGCTGTGCGGCCCATGCCGGCATACCACACGCGCGGCATGGCGCGACCAGAGACTCTCGGGCATGGCACGCTGCTGCAAATGCCGTGGCGTGCAGTCACTTGCGCCTGCACCACCCATGCCATCATGCCGGTCTCTGCGGCGAGCCCTCAGCGCACCTCTCTGCTGCCGTACTCGGGAGCGGTCGCCAGGCAGTGCCCGCCCAGCTCCAGTAAATTCTGCACCGCGGCAACAGCGCGATGGCAGCACAGACAGGCCACACGCATCAGGGGTGCGTGGGAGCTGTGACAAACAAAGAGTTACTGCTGGTGGACCAAAGTGCGTGTATGGAGCATGGCCTCGCAGTGGCACGCCGACTGGCATCCCTGGCAGTGCTGGTGGCCGGAGGTGCGCACACTCGCGCGTTGTGAAATCGACTTGATGATGAATTCCAAGTGACTTGAATTCAACGCGCTGCACCGCCTCGGAGGGGCGTGACGTCCCGCGTCCATCGAGCCATGCAGCAACAGTGCAATGGGGGTTGTTAATGGATTAACGTGACATGTAAATTCACGCGCTGCAACCCGCCGCGACACGCTAATGGCGCGGCAGGGGAAGGACCACGGTCGCAATGCACACTGCAACAACTGCTCACGCCAACGCAGGCAGCTCCAACAAGCACAAAGGCACCTGCAAGCTGGGCTCCCCGCTGGTTTCCTGTTGCCGCGACAGAGCCTCAATGTGCGCCTGCAAGCACGGTCGCGGCGGCGGTGGCGGGCAAACACAAGGCAAAACAGGCAGATAACGGTGGGGTGCTCAAAAATGGCACGGGCACCACGCGAGAGACGCAGCGTCCATCACAGAAGGTGCGACGACACCAGAGAATGGTGCAAGCAGCGGTCAGCGCAGCTGCTCAGGGGGGCAGGCGCTGACGCGGCGGACCGAGGGCATCTCTCGCCAACCAGTGGTGCCGCGACAGCGTGTAGACGTGCCGCGTACGCATGCGCGCACAGGGCCGTTGGTGATGCAAGCTTGCCATGCCGTGGCATACACGCATGTCGTGCCAGGTGCGCCTGACACCCGCCATGTCCACCACGCCCGTGAGCAAAAGAATGCTTGCACCCAAGCAGCGGCGCAGAGGGCCAGCTATCTGTTATGTGGGCTGCCGCTGCTGCCGACGCGGTCGCCACGTCTGTACAACTTGCGGTGTGCTTGCCTTACTTGTGCATAGTTTTGAAGCTGTTGCTAGAGCGTGACAGCAGAGTATGCGCGCGTGTGGCGGCGGCCGCGGCGGCGGTGCGCGGGCTGCTGAGCACCGTGGGGTTGCCGCTGAGGTCCATCAACGCGCTCCGCGTACGCATGCGCACGTGTCATGCACGGTGTGCAAGCTTGCCATGCCGCGGCATGCACGCGTTTTGTGCCAGGTGCGCCTGACACTGCGCCCATGTGTAGCAAAAAAGAATGCTTGCGCAGCGGCGCACAAGGCGAGCTAGCTAATGCTTGCAAAAGTGGCGGCGGCAGTGCATGGTCTGCTGAGCACCTTGGGGTTGCCGCTGAGGTCCGTCACGCGCTCCGCGCGCCCGTCGCGCGTGATGACGATGCCCAGCTGGCTCAGCGGGTTCTGGTCAAAGAAGCCCAGCACAAAGTCGGCGACCACCTGCGCATGTTGTACACGCGTTCCACCAATATAAGTCAGACATTTTTGTTTTCGGTAAACGATTGAATGAAATGAGTTTACAAGGGTTCCACAAAAAAACCTGACATTTTGTTGGGAAAATGGTTGGAAGCAAAGGAGCCTGTTGACTACAAGAACGGATCTATTACACGTTCCACCAAAAGGTCAGCCATGTTTATTTGGAAAAACGGTTGGAATGAAATGAGCCCATGCACTGCAAAACGAACCTATCACTCCCCAGCCTGGGTGGCACCTCCATGCCAACCATAAAATGCACGCTGCGCACGGTGGAGCAGGCAGGGGCCGGTGCGTCTGCAGCCGTTGGCGGTGCGCACAAACATGGCTGCACGCAGCAACGGGCCACACCAAATTGTTACCGCCGTGGCAAAAAACGTCACACAGCCACGTGCGACTACTAGGTAGGTCTATTTTGTGTGCAGGCACGCATGGCCACGTTTTGGTGCTGGGGTGGGCAGGGGGGGGGCGCGCGCATGTACCTTGTTGGTCACGGATAGACGGTTGGGGCGCATGTCGGTCTCCGCCATTCCGCGCGACATGTCCACGCACAGGAACACGTAGCGGATCATGCCGCGTTTGATGGCCTGCCTGCGGGGCGCGGCGGCGCACGCGCGCACAATCCACTTGTTTGACCCTTTTGTCTCGTAAATAATAATGAAATAGTTGACAGGTACCGGTATATGTTCATCACACAAGAACACGTGGCGGATCATGCCGTGTTTGATGGCCTGCCCGCAGGGCGCGGCGGCACGCTCGCGCACAATCCACTTGTTTAACCCTCTCATCTGATGAATACTTCGCAGTAAATACTTCTGAAGTACTTTTTTTATTGTTTTTTTACGCGGTACTTCTACTTTGAAGTTGTAAAACAACAAAAACGCCCTTCGCGGTACATGCTCTCATGCAAATGCTGAAGTAGAATACTACCTTCAGAGTACGAAGTAATGTTGTGAAACGCCGCCCGCGATCGCGTCACCGTGGTACATACTCTCACACAAATGCTCAAGTACCCCATGATGCTACAATACAGATACCGAAGTATATGCTTTGGTATAATACTGCAGAAGTATTCTCAAGTACTTTTGACGCAACGACCGTGTCACGTTGAGCGCGCAGCACAGCATGATACACAGTAGCTGGTGGCTTGCAGGCCCAGCCAAGTGCCCACCGGAGGCTATGGAGAGGGTTTGTGACTACCGCTAGTGCATTGGCGGGTGCTGGTGTGGGCGGGGGGGAGCGCTCGGCCTTGCGTGGCACCCTGATGGGTGACCTGCCGTGGCAGGTCGAGCCCTAGGTAGGCTGCTGGCACCCGCTAGCCCTTTCTTTGTCCGTACACATACTTTGCCATGCATTTGCCTTGGCACCCAGTGGCCGTGCCGGCATACATGACATGGGCTCTTGCACGCCCACAAGTGCAAATAAATACAACTACTAGTACATGGCGCCGCCCCTTGGGCCGTGAACATAGTTTGGCATGCACAGGCCGCTGGTGACTATGCACAGCAGTTGTCTATTCAAACATCATGGCCGTATCACCCCAACGTGACCCACAGCACCATGCACAGGAAAGTTGGCGCCTTGCGGGCTGAGACAAGTTGCAAGAAGAGGCTATGGAGCGAGTTCTTTCCAGTGTGTGGTGCTGCCCTTAGATCGTGCGCATGGTTTGGTGCGCCTGGTCGTGCGCATGGTTTTTACACCCTATCAAGTTGTGCAACAAATAAAGCACACTTCCTGGTACATACTCTCATCCAAATACCGAAGTACTACTGTAGTACCATATACCTTATAATTTAATCAGGTAATTCTACAATGTACTGTATGTACTTCTGAAGTATTTTGGTATGATATTCTGAAGTATTTTTAACGCTGTGACCGTGGAGCTGGCGGCTTACGGGGCTGAGTCACGCGCCCACCGGAGGCTATGGAAAGGGATTGTGACTAGTAGTAGTACATGGCGCCACCCTTGGGTCGTGCACATGGTTTGCATGCATACCGTGGGGGCTCCCACGGGGCTTGCCTGCTCGCATTTGCCGCACACACCACCACACTTGGGGAGCCACCACCGGACCACAACGACAGGCGAGCGGGGCGCCCGAGTGGGCAGGCCGGCCCGCCATAGGATATAACGCCGTCTGCAGTCCCTACCTCATGCATAGCCGCCGGTGACCATGTCAGCCCGGCGAGCCCCGCAGCATGGCAGTGGTGGCGGCCAGGCGCAGTGCGCGGGGGCGCACGCCACACCCATGCCATCTTCAACTTCTGAGAGAATGACGATACTTCTATAGTAGATTATGTTGTGTGTGTGAATGCAGTGGAGGGCGTCACTGTCCTGATGGCCGCGGGGCCACTGGACACACACATGCCAGCCCACCTGCGCACTGCCCCAAAGCCCTGGACATCAGCAGGAAGATTTTTAAAATTTAAACTTCTTGAAATGCTCAAATATTTGGGCCCAACAGTGAGGCACTTTGCTGCGGCTGAGGCAGCAGCTGGCGGCGCTGATGAGCCGCGCCTGCACAACTCGGGGTGCAGTTTGCCAGTTTGTCATGCACGTGATGTACACTTCTGCAAATGCACGCATGCATACATTGTACATCACGTGTACATACATGCGCACATGTACGGTGTACCATGTGCATGTAAGTGCACATGTGCAGTATGTACTTCACAATCAGTGTGAAGTACTTTCTTTGAAGTACTACTACTACTACTTCTACGTAGTGCTTGCAAGTATATGACAGGGTGGACGTGCTGCTGCTTTGGACGTTGCGCTCACCGCCTGCAATTCCAGCTTGCTCCGCCAGCTGCAGGTGGCACAGTTCAGAAGCCCCAGCTTACAGTGCCAGTGGCTGTCTGTCTACATCCACTGCCGGCAGCAGCAACCCAGTAGCATACGAAACATACATAACCCAGTAACATATCGTAAGGACTGTCAAATTCACTGCCAGGCAATGGCGGCCCCGTCAAAAGATTACCGTGCCCCTTGTTGCACGGGAGATTCTGAGAGCTTGTCATGGCGCCTAGCACGTCGGAAGAAACTACTTCAAGTATTGTACTTCAAGTAATTGAAGTATCATTGTACTTCAAGTACTTGAAGTACAAGGGCTGGTCACCCTGCAGGAGTGTCAACATGCGCCACAAATGATAAGGCTTTGACAGCCAGGCGCGGACATCACAGAGCCCCAGTCATTGTGGTACGAACTATGTTGTTGCATACTTGAACTAGCCTACCATAGCAGGCAGGTGCTGTCGGCATGAACCAAGAAAGAGCGTCTGCTATCGGCAGGTGGCAAGAAAAGGGGTTTTGCTGTACTGGATGCTCCAGCCATGCATTAGATGAAACCCCCCTGCTGCGCAATACCAGCTAGCTTGGCCTAGTGGGTACAAAAAGAAACTGAAATGAGAGCTGCATGTGGATCAGAGAGAGCAAACATGTCCTCAACAAGCAATCTGAATTCACAAAAGCAGAACCCAGTGAGAGAAAAGGCTCAGTGCAAGAAGTGCAGCATGCGGCCTTGCACAACCTAGCCACCACCTGGGCACACACCTACATACCCGAGTATTTCCAAGTAGCATGTGCTAAACGTGACACCACAGTGGCTCATGAGTGGCTCCTTCGTGCGTATGTTCATGCTCGACGACAAGGCGAAGTCAGCAACCGTTTACCCAATTTTTTTTTTGCAAGTTTAAGTGCATGCAATCATGCGGTATGGCGAGGTGCTGCATGTCCAGTGACGATTGCCAACCTTTGTGGCAGAATTGTCATTTGTGGGCGTTAGTTGGTGGTCATAACAGCACAGAAGCGCCGTTGTCATGTCCAAGAGCCGGCTGCAGCTGCTTTATACAGTAGTCAGTCAGGGGTGCCGATGTGCAGATTATACTAAAATTTGAGGTTGCACAGGAGCCGCTGGCTCGCAGCAGACCCACAACTGCTCACCAAGTTTGCACCTCGTACAGCTGCTAAAGAGCCGCCTGCATAGGCCATTCACTGTTACTTGGACAGTTTTGGGTGTGATAATGCGTACACCAAACTTGCCAGCACGAGTGCATCTGCTTTGCTAGAAAGTATACCTGTGTGCATGATCCCACCTAGGATATTGTCACCGCCTTGCAACAACTTCAAGGGAGTACTTGGTGTTGTGAAGCTCGCATGCTGTGGCACCTGTTCAAGCACCGCCCTTCAACAGCACCAGACAGCGACACCACTATGCACACACTGCTCACAACAGGAAAACAGCAACTAGTGGGTGATGCAGTCTGCCTGTGCTGTGAAAACGGCCATGCTCCCCTCACCCATAGATTGCGCTCCTCCTGCTCCTGCTGAGCCTGGCCTGCCTCTCATGGTCCGTCTTCAGGTTGCCCTGCTCGTCCTCCTCCACGCCCTCCCATGACCTCTCGAAGCTCTTTTCCCATGCATAGCCCGCGTGGGCTGAGGCACCCTCCCCCCCTCCATCCCCATCGCCACCCTGACGCCCCACCTGAGCGAACATGTGTGTGTGTTTGGAGGGGAGTGTTGTGGTGGCGTTCCGCTGCTGGACTGCGGCAGTAAGGTTCCTCTGGTGCCCAGGGATGCTGTGCTGCGGCCGTGTGTACGTGCAGCCGGCACAGGAGTGTGGGCGCAGGAGTGTGGTGGGGTCAACGTCGATCGCATGTGATCGCATGTGATCGATCACAAACTTCAACTTTAACTCTGTGTGTGAGTTTTGGCCCGCGCCGGAGTTGAAGCGTGTCGAAAAAAATGACACGCACTTCTCTCCGCAGGAAAGCAGCACCACACCGAGGGCGAGGCTGCCTGGCCGTCGCTCTCCGCTCCTCACCTGAGCGGCCTCCAGTTTGCCGCCACACCGCCGGCGAGCTGCTCCTTCAGCAGACAGGTGACGCGTGGACAACTGGCAAAGAAGCAGCTCACAGTGCAGGAGCAACTGCAACGCAGCAAATAGCCTGGTGACGGCGGTGGCAGCTCCCACCCTGCGGAAATGAGGCTTCTAGGGGGGCTGGGGTGCGCTGCCGCGCTGGCGCTGGCAGCCGTGGGGCTGGCCTCCCACATAGGACCCGTAGCGGGCGACTCGTGTTCCAGCCACGCCACCTGCGACGACTGCCGCAATAGCTCCACCCTTTGCCACTGGTGCTCGGACGGGGCCTGCCACACTGTTGGCAGCCCCTACGGCTGCGTGTACGGGGCCTACTGCTATGACAATGACCAGTGCCAGAGGGACACCCCCGAGTACAGGGGCTACGCCAAGCCCTCTTTCGCCGCCATTCTGGCGGTGGCGGTGGTGGGGGGGACGGTGGCGACGTGCGCCATAGCCGCCATGGTGCTCACGAGGGACTTCGCCAAGCAGAGGGCTGCGGAGGAGGAGGAGCACGATGACGACTTCGGGGGGTACTATGCCCTCTCTGGGGACGATCTGAGCGATGAGGTGAGTTGATGCTAGCCAAGGCGACCCTTGGAAATATGGGGTGCAGTTGCAGTTACGCCGCAACGTCGTCGCGGACGACACTAGCTCTTGCAGCGCGTTGGAGCATTGCTCACTCATGCCGTAAGATTGTTTGGTGCGGACTTTGTCATGTGAGTGGCAATGAGTCTGATAGATACCTCAGTCTTATAAAGTAATGAGATAGCAGGCTGGTCGCGCGTGTAATTCATAAATGAAGGTAGGGTCGCACATGGCAGAAAGGGTGCGCACGTGCCAACCGGCACAGTTGCTCTTTGTATGCTGCAGCTAAAATTATATTTACGTACAGCATACACTAATGTTGGCACTTCACAATGGAGCGGTGCACTGACTGATGTATTTGGCTGGCGCAGGCTACATTGCCTCACATGACACATTCTTTGCAAATCAGTCCTGGCGCCCACCTATACTGCCGCCCTGGACGACATTCATGGCCCACATGTTCCGTCGTTGCCTACTACAAGACGTATACATACACCGCCATGCATTTGCCATGGCGACCAGTGGGCGTGCTGGCATACATGACATGGCTCTTGCACGCCCACAAGTGCAAATAAATAAAACTACAGTGCACTCACAAGTTAGTGCGGGGTACTGCCGCCCCCCTAGCACCCCGCACTAAAGCAAGACCCGCACTACATCAAATAGGGCATTGTGTATTGTTTATATGGAAATATCTGGTCTGTGACAGGTCTATGGACCCCGCACTAAAGCGCATACCGCACTAAATCAAAGCGCACTAAATCGCGAGTGCACTGTACAACAACACACCCACCTACA
>JAULBY010025117.1:0-44765 GCA_032358315.1 Ophiocytium majus | reverse complement strand
CTAATATTCCAACCAAAATTAATCATAATGCAGCGATTGAAGCCAATGGGACTAATAGCGACAAATTGAAATAGTCCATTAGCATTAATGAGCACACAACCTGCAACTGCGTTGTCGTTATCTTTTATAGCATTGTTGCCCCAAACCCTTGTGTAATAAGGATTATTCAAATAACGCAATCCACAGCTATACGCTGGATTTCTCCATAGCCATTTTACTTTGCTCCAGTAGCTTCGACCATTGATTTGATCGAAGGTGTAATCCCCATCAAGGCTATTGTCGGGGGTCATAAACCAATTTAACCAAGTTGGCAAACGGGGTCCACGTCCCCAAATCGATCCGTTATCCAGCCATCCGTCCCGCTGCTCAGCAAGCAAAGGCAGCACTGGGGCAAGAATATAAGCAGCAATAGTGGTCAAAAGATTGACCAAAGCCATAAACGGATAGATCAAATAAATCATTTTATTTCCTCATTTTCATGCGGTACGCTGGCTCCGCTTTCAACAATAACCACTGGCTCAAATCTCATCCATCCAACAAACGGAATGGGGACATTACAAGTGCAAGGATCCTTTCCTTGATTGCAGTCACCATTGCACCCCAATTCTGATAATGTCCAAACGCTCATCCCAATCCCCCTAGTCTAATAGCCAATCTGATTGCGCTAATCAAAACGATAGAAGCAACTACCAAAGTAGTCAATGCCACTTTATCTGCCCAGTTCATATCCACCCCAATACTGCTCCCAGCGGAAACATAAAGATACCGACAACTCTTAGGATTACCATGCCACTGACAAAATCAGCATGAGCAATCTCAATAATGTTGCAGATCCATCCAATAGCTCCAAGCAAAAAAACCCCAAGCCAAAGCAAGCCAGCCCAATCGGTATCTTTCATTTTGTCTCCATATCGGCTAATAGCTGCTGAACGCACAAATCGAGCTCTATGAGCTTGTTATAGAGATTGTCATAGCCGTACATAGCTGGATTGGAATTAAGCTTCTCAGCGTCCTTTAGTAGCTCTTTAGCAATGATTAAACCTTGTGAAATATCCTTTTTCATACTTTCCTTTTATTTGATTCGTGCTACTTTGGCTTTTCTGAGAACTGCTTCGTATTGCTGCTTTGCTTCGTCATCTAGTTTGCGAAGTGGCAAGTTCTGATAATACGACCACTTGTCTCGATAAACTTGCTGTTCTGACGGGGGAACCCATCCATTCATGCGCCAGCGGATAGTGACATCGGTTCCTGCGGGTGTCCAAATATGTTCTTGTTTCATTGTGCTTCTCCTTTTTCAGATTGAAAATAGTTTTTTACTTCAATGCAGCTAATCACAGTTTTTGCGTATACAGAGGTCAAACCCTCTTTGGTATACATGATCCCATCCTTACAAACGACTGACGGGTAGGTAATGCAACCAGCCAGCAATACAGGCAAAACTAAAATTAAAATTTTCATGCTGTTTCCTAAAATGGTTCCGTAAGATCAACGTACTGAAACAACTCAATCGGGACATCGTAAAAATATTCGTTACGTTTTACTGCTCGGTTCGGAACTTCAATCAACGGGCTGCTTTTAACGTACTCAGCCTTGCACCAATACGCATTTTTAAAATCTCGGGTAGCGACAAAAATCAAAGTACCTTCATTTTTAAAAAGCTTTTCTTTACGCTGGGCTATATGAATGCTGTCGTAAGGACAATGCAGCGTTCCCCAGTCTCTCGTCTCCACCTCAATAAATCCACAAAGCTCACCCTTTCGATAAACAATCAGATCAACTCCGTACTTGTCAGGATTGGGCTGGCATTCCAGCCCCCAACGCACTGCAACCCATTCCGTAACCGCTTCTCGGGCGGGAGGGTCGCAAGCGTCATGCAGCTCCTGATTGAACTTTTTATATTCCATAAGCGAACATGGCTCCCAAGATCGCTCCCATAACTGCAGCCCCTAGGTACTCAACCCAGCGGGGGATCTGACGGTCCAATAAATCCCCTTGATACATACGTTGGTCTCGGTAATCTCGCATTTCAGTTTCCCCTCATGTCATTTAAGTTGTTGATGTAAGCCAAGGCTTCGTCTGCGTTGTTGAAAGAGTATTGAGCTCCTACTGGGTACTCGCTGCCGTCACTACGAACAGCCATCCAAGCCCCCGGTACAGTGGCACGAATTCTTGCGTTGTAACGTTCAGGCTGGAGGTAGATTTCTACGATATTCATTTTGATTCCTTTCGTGGGTTCAAAAATTATCTTGCTACGTTTGCTACTAAGTTGCCATCCATAATTTCGCCAAGGATTAATTTGGCACGATTCAGAGTCTGCCGAGCACGTTCAACCGCACCCATTGCCATTTCCTCTTGGGCATCGCTCATCAAGCCAGCGACAACCATATTGGCTCCACTTAACTGGTAAGTAATACAGCCTTGGATTTGAGCGATAAATTCCGCACCGTTGCAGCCATAACACTGGAGATCAAATTCTTGGTTCATTTCGTTTTCCTTTCGTGAAAAAACAAACTACATGGATAGTATCGCTTAGGAGTATTACAACGTCAACAATTATTTTTAGTATCCGTTGCTTTTAGCCAACTTTTACTAAAGTGACAATTAATTCTTGACCGTTAAGCTGTTTTCTTTTTTCAATACCTATAACGTCATCCCGCAAACATTCATTGAAAAAATATTTAGCTTCGTTTTCAGAAAAACCTCTTTTTTTGTAAATTTCCACCATGTAATTTCTAGCTTCAATTCCATTAACTAAATTTCCTTTTAAAACAAAAGTGTAATTATTCATTTCAATTCCTTTCGTGAATTATTTGACTCTACGATTAAACAAACTTTGCGCTGCTTCTAAACTCATGCTTCTTTGAATGTAAACCCAACGATAAGCAATTTGATTGGGAGCACTGCTGCAATAACTACCTTTGCGATACCAAACAGAATACAAGCTCATATCTTCATTAAAAGAAAATCCAGCACCCCGGCATAAAGCAATTACATTGCCTCTTGAATCCAAACCTTTTTGCATGATTCTTAACTGGTATGCCATTTTGATTTCCTTTCGTGAAAATTCAACCTACACCTTAATAATATACTTATCAAGCATAAATGCAACAATTATTTTAGTACCCGTTGTTTTCTGCCCACTTCTCAATTTTGTCCAAAGTTGCGTTAGGAACCTTGAGGCTGGACCCAGTGTCGTAATTCACCAAAGCCCCGTCAGTCAGAATGCCTTGCAGCGTTCCCGAAAACTGACCCTTGATGACATAGCAGTCAGACCATTCCTCAGTAGTGTCCAGCTCCACTTCAAATCCATCAATAACTGTTTTTAAGTTTTCCATTTTCAAATCCTTTCGTGTAGCCCCGAAGGGCTTTAATCAATAAGAGAGATAAGCGCAACCACCGTCAACCCAACGACCTTCTGCTTCTGCCATCTGTTGATTAGCAGCTTCGTCTGCCTCGTCATCAAAATCAGAATCTACAAACTGCGCTTCAAACCACTCTGCTGAAAATTTTTCCATTTTGTTTCCTTTCGTGCAGCCCCCGAAGGGGCGGGAATTAAAAGTTGTAATCGTAAAACTTGCAAGGTGTATCAGACAGGGAGAACCTTTGACCGTATTTATTTGCCCAGCCTTTTTTCTTGTTTGCTCTGATCCTGATAACTTCATTGGCAGGATTAGAAGTAATGATCCATTTTTGAGCGTTGTCACTTACTGCAGAAAATCCACCGACAACAAACTGAGTTTTTACTGACTCATCTTTTACAGCGTCCATCGCACGAATCTCCAAGCACTTGTCGCTTACAACCCGTATTACTTCGTATGGCTCAACGTCTGAGTAACCACAAAAATTTGCATAGTTCATTTTGATTCTCCTTTTAAGCTGGGGCGAAAAACTCTTGACCAACATTCATAAAAACACGATACGCAATCAATAAACGCTCATTGACTTCTTCAGGGTT
This sequence comes from Ophiocytium majus, assembly GCA_032358315.1. Lineage (NCBI taxonomy): Eukaryota > Xanthophyceae > Mischococcales > Ophiocytiaceae > Ophiocytium > Ophiocytium majus. The sequence continues at coordinate 40,810 of JAULBY010025117.1, read as the reverse complement.
TTGACGAATCTCAATCAAAGCTTCTAAAAAATCCATTCCGTATTGCTCTCTGTATTGCTCGATCAATTCGATTGCTTGGGCGATATTCATTTTTATTTCCTTTCGTTGTTAATCAAGACCACAACTCAATAATATACCTATTAAGCATAACGTCAAGGAAAATTTATCAAAAAAACAACAATTTTTAGCGAATATTAAAAGAAATAACTATTTTTTCTGTTTTACAGGGTTTTGAGCAATGCTCAACTAGACCCGGGAATGTCAAAACTTGACCTTCTTTGATGTCGGGCTCTATGACGCTTCCATCAAAAGGACTTTTTAATAAAGTTTTTGAAGCACCCTTGGGAAAGTGAACGTAATAAATTGATGCCCAATATTGTTCTTGATGTCTATGCCAGTCCAAATAACCATTTTCCCCGTATTTTATGAACCATTCGTTTGTATATGAATATTCTTCATTCGGACACAAATCATTAAAAATTGGGTTCATGTGTTTGGTTAATGATGGATATAAAAATTTCCAATATTCCCTCATTACTCCAGCATCTACATACCAATCAGACTTTTGATATTTTTCGCATTCTTGTTTTGAGCTAGTGTAATTTTGCTCATCGAGCATTTCCATTAATTTTTGTTTTACTTTTTGATGGTCCTTAAAGTCTGAAATAATATAAGGCACTTGAATCGAATATTTTTTCATTGCTGCTCTCAAAAAGGTGGGGGTGTCAAACCACGAAAGGATCCAGCGTTGCGCTGGGCAGTAGATTTTAGGGATACCAGCCCTGAATGACACCCCCATAGAGGTTTGGCAACCACCTTGCTGCAAAGCTAAGGTAGAGCCATTATAAGGTGGGGCTACTCGCTGCGTCTACTGGCACTGAGGGCAATCCTCGTCTAGCCAAATAGCATCCGCTTTTGCCCCAGTGAAACTTAGACTCCGCAACCGCAGATCATTTTGCCGTTATAGCCTTGTACGCAACGGTACGGGGCATAAGGAGGGCAAGACGCTGCTGCTGCAAAAGATATGGTCAACAATAATACGGCAAGTGCTTTTTTCATGTTATTTCCTTTTTAAATTAAAACGGGATGTCATCATCCATATCACCTAAACCACCAGCTCCTGCGCCAGCGTTTGTAGGTGCTCCACCAGCCCCAGCTTCGCTGGGTTTTCCACCAAGCATTTTCATGGACTCAGCCACGATTTCGGTGGAATACTTTTCGATGCCGTTTGCATCGGTAAATTTTCGAGTGCGTAGTTTGCCTTCGATGTAGCACTGGGAACCTTTTTTAAGGTACTGCCCAGCGATCTCAGCAAGCTTGCCAAAGAATGCAATGCGATGCCATTCCGTAGCTTCCTTTTGCTCACCCGATTGTTTGTCCTTGTATTTGTCAGTAGTTGCCAGCGACAAGTTCGTTACTGCGTCACCGCTAGGCATATAGCGGGTCTCAGGGTCACGACCTACGTTGCCGATGAGAATTACTTTATTGACTGAAGCCATTTAATTTCCTTCCGAAGATTGGATTAGTTGCTGGGATATTTTCATAAGTTCCTTGGAGACAATACCCATAATCTCCTCGGTTTTTTCTTTGTCAAGCTTGACCCTGATTTCGAGAGCGTCACCCGCAAAGGTAACGCTACCTGACAAAAATCCTTCTGAGTTACGACTGAGAAAAACATTTTCGAGCTTCATGTCAGATCCTTATTTGATTGACAGGGATTGCCCAGCCGTAAGCTTAGCACCCTCAACAATGACCCCAGCCTTCAGATCTTCCTTGAGGCGATTCCTATTCAAGGTCGGGGCTGGTGGCTCAGGGATGTCGAAATACTCATCGGGGATCATGTCCTGATTAAGCACCTCAACTGCTGGCGGGTTCTTACGAACGCTTAAAACAAAGTAAGGGCAATCAATCTTAGTAATGCCAGTGCGATTCATGTTGTCCAGTAGATACTGGCGAATACGATCAGCTTTGGATTCAAGAGCTTTCCTGCGCTCTGCCATCTGTTTTTCTACAGCCTTGATCGCTTCCGCAGAAGCTTCAAGGTTACGCACAAACATGGCAACGTTGGTAGCTTTGAGCTCCAAATCACCTGACAACCCCTCAAGGGTGTCGGCAAAAGTTTGCTCATCGATTTCCATATCCTGCAACTTTTGCAAGTCGACAAGGTACTGATCCGCAATGTTGTAAAGAGTAAGGTCGGTCATTATGCAATCCCCAATTCTGCTTTTTTAGCGTCTTTTGTAGTGGTGAATTTAACGATAGCTGTTTGATCCCCTTGGGCTTGAGCTACACGATAGGCTGCCTTGTAAGCTGCCGTCAGTTCGGTCTCGTCTGCTGCTGAGTCAATCGTTGCCAAAAAATCAGCTACTTGATTCTCAGACAATGGAGACTTTTTGATAGGGGCTGCTGCTGGCGCAGTACGAGCTGCAACTTCAGGAGTGTGATTTTCGGTATCGTTGTCACCCTCAGTAGGAATAGCAAACGCTTGTAGGGCTGCGTATTTGTAGGCTGCAGACATGGCTTTATTGGTAGCTTTGTCAGACATATCCATAGCTTCTCCAAACGTCTTGACGGTGTGCTTGCTGCCGTCCTCGGCACAAACAAAGTCAAACTCAACCTCAACGGTAACGTAAAAGATTGCGCTGCCCTTGGAAGTAATGCGCTCTACGCATTCACGAGACAGCACCCGAGGCAGTATGCAAAGACCATGCTCAGCCAGCAATGGGCTAATGGTGTTGAAAATATCGTCAATGCCTCGGAACTTGTAAGTAGCTCCCTGCTGATTGGTACGACTTTTGGTAATGCCGATCTTGGCTAGTTCGGCTTGAACCTTGTTGATTGCTTGATAAACTTTCATGATGTCCCTTTCGTGGATTAATCTAAATAACCTGATGACAGGTTTGCTTCTGCGTGGCTATTTGCATAGCCCTCCATGTAATCGTAAGCCATACAAAACAGCTTACGACCTAGAGCCTCATAATTGATCTCGGATTGCTGCAAGATCAACTCAACTGCTTCCCGATCCTTTTCATTCGCCTCACTGATACCCTCAGCAAAATTGGAATACTTCTTAGGATCGTACTCATCCTTCATAAGCTCAGAGACTCGTTCATCGATGCGATCAGAGTCATTGTCTTCAGGTGGATCTACTCGTTCTTTTCTAAACATGGTTTTATCCTTTCGTGGAATAAATTTGTTGCTACAGTTCCTATCATATATGATAATTCGCACCTATGCCAACTTTTCACAAAAATATTTTTTTAGAGCTTCCGCTGCCACCCTCAATCAACTCTTACTGGAGGTTTACGGGAAACAGGCGATTTTTGACTGACAAAGCAAAACAGTTTAAAGCTGAGGTGGCTCATATAGTGACCTTTCAGCCTGTTCGTTTTGGAGACGCAAAACTTGAAATGACGGTATGGATCAATTTTCGAGACAAGCGGGTCGCAGACATTTCAAATCGTATCAAAGCACTGGAAGACGCACTTGTGCAAGCGGGTCTTATGACCGATGACTCACAGATCAAGGTGCTACACGTCTACGAGGGTCCAATCGTCAAAGGTGGAAAATGCAGCGTAAAAATAAATGTATTACCGTTTTAAAATTTGGAGTATGATAGAAAACTTAGAAATTGCATCCACGAAAGGAGCCCCATGAACTTTTACCCGTTTCACATTGGCGACTACATAAGTCATACAAGCCATTTAAGTGACGCTGAGGACCTTGCGTACAGACGGATGATCGATCTGTATTACCAAGGTGAGCAGCCCTTCACAAGCATTCTTTTGGTGTCCCGTAAGGTAAAATCAACAGTCGAGATCGTTGAGGTTTTGCTGCAGGAATTCTTTGTCAAGCAGGAGGACGGCTGGCATAACGAACGAGCAGATCGTGAGATTGCGAAGTACCAGTCTAAAGCGAATTCCGCACGAAAAGCTAATCATATCCGTTGGGAATCCAAAACAGATCTGAAATCAGATCTGAAATCAGAAACGGTATCAGATACGGTTCAGATCCTAACCAAGAACCAAGAACCAAGAACCAAGAACCAAGAAAATACAAATACTAAAGTCAAGACTCCTGACGGAGTTAGTGACACTGTTTTTCAAGATTTTGTGAAATTAAGGAAAGGCTTAAAAGCACCCGTCACAGAAACGGCTTTAAAGGGGCTACAGCGAGAAGCAAGCAAAGCTGGTATCAGCCTTCAGGAAGTTTTAGAACTCTGCTGTCAGAACGGCTGGAGGGGCTTTAAAGCGGATTGGCTGAAGGATAGGAACCAGCAGCGCAACGCTGGCGCAAGAAATCAGGAAGTAATGTCAGGGTTAACCCGAGGTTTAATTGGAGGAGACAACAATGTCCGATTACTTGGAAAGTGACTTTTGCCAGCCTGAAGACGGGCTTGATTACATTTTTGGGCGCATGGGTGCGATTTATGGTGCTGCGTTTATGCGTCATTGGGATGGAGTAGATCATGGGTTGGTGCGTCAAACTTGGCTAGAGCTACTAGGGGTTCATGCGACCTACAAGCCAAAAATTGACTATGCGCTAAATCACATGGACGCTAAGTTCCCACCGTCTGCGCTGGCATTCAAGCAGTTATGCAATGACGGTCCAAGGATCCCAAGCAAGCCAAATACCCTGATTACCAAGCAGCCGACTCAGGCAGAAATTGCTGCTGCAGCCAAAGCAAAAGAGGAAGCATTGCTAAAGCTGCGGGAGTTTACAAGCGCATTTAAACAAAAATCTGTTGAGATCATGGGGAAATGATGGAAAGACAAAACTCAAACGCATTAGTAAAGATTCGAGCAGTTTTTGTAAAGGAAAAAAAACCATTGACACTTTCCGCTATTCGAGAAAAAACCAATTTAACTTCGGCTGCCATTTCAATGGCTTTATGCCACCTACGCAAGCAGCGATACGTTACTCGTGAGTTGGTGGCAAACAATACGATAAGGGCTCGGAAGACTGTTTGGTCATACGAATACCACCCTGAGCGTATCAATGTCAGTCAGTGAGCAAACGCATAAATACCGCTGCCTTGTACGGCAGCTTCTCAGATACAGGCACGAATGGGGTTTAGAGGAATACAGGCTATGGATAAATTCACCGTTAAGACAAAAGTTAAGGTTGCAAGTAGAGGAAGACTTTATCGTCCAGTGGAGACTGGGCAATCGGGGCGAGTGGGGGAGTTGGAAATAAATGATGCTGATTTTTGGCGGGGCAAGTATGATGAGTTGCTGAAGCACCTAGAGCACCAAAACCGATACCTTCGATTCTTAGAGGGGGAAGTTTTTGGGGGGAGCCCTTTTTGAGAAAATATTTCATACTGGCTCATGACGTTGCTAGATCAAATGCCAAAATTGCCGTATCGGAAGCTCCTGACGGGTACGCAGTAGAGATCAAGCCAATCACCCGCAGCCTTGCTCAGAATGCCAAGCTTCATGCTTTGATTTCAGACATTGCTAGAAACCTTGAATGGGCTGGTACTAAGCGAGACGTGGAAACTTGGAAGCGTTTACTGACGGCTGCATGGCTTCGAGCTCGTGGAGAGCCAATCGAAATGCTCCCAGCTTTAGACGGTTATGGGGTCGACATTGTTTTCCGCAGGACTTCAGAGCTCACGATCAACGAAATGATCGAGCTGATCGAATACATACAAGCATGGGCAGTCGATAAAAATATTGATGTATGATAGAAATATATTCACGAAAGGATATAAAAAAATGATTGTTTTGCCAATAAAATCTGAAGAAGCGGAACCTTGGATTATGCAAAAACATTATGCAAAACGATTGCCAAGTATTAGTTATGCTTTTGGTTTGTATGATGAAAATAAATTAATTGGTGTTGTTACTTATGGAATTCCTGCATCAAATAGTCTTTGTGAAGGCATTTGTGGAAAAGAATATAAAGAATTTGTAATTGAATTAAATAGACTTTGTTTGTTAGATAACGCTAAAAATCAATCTAGTTTTTTAGTCGCAAATTCAATAAAAATGCTTCCAAAGCCAAAAATTATTGTTTCTTATGCAGATACTGCACAAGGTCATGTTGGGTATGTTTATCAAGCTACAAATTTTTTATTTACTGGTACAACTAAAGAGCGCACCGATATGAGTGCTGGAGAAGGAAAACATAGCCGTCATGCTACCGATCCATCAATAAGGCAATTTAGAAGTGCAAAACACAGATATATTTATATTCATGGAACAAAAACACATAAAAAATTATTAAAAAGAAAATTAAATTATGATGTTATGCCATACCCAAAAGGAGAAACAAAAAAATATGATGCTGGTGGCAAAGTGAGAACTCAAGAATTGTTGTTTTTTTAAAAATATATAATAAATAAATATTCACGAAAGGATATGTATGTACGTTATCAAAAATGAAGACAATGAGGTCATGCGGATTGTTGGCAGACAAGAAGAAGCCATTGCCGTTTGCTCGTTGCGTGAAGGCTGGACGTTCAAGTGCGTTCGCAAGCCTAAGCCAAAGCTAGACCTGTCTCAGTTTGAGGAAGCGTTGATATGAAGGACATCATTAATCTTGCTAAACTGATTCTTTGCGTTGCTTTGCTGCTTTGGGCTGGAAAAACATTCGTAGTCGCAAGGGATAATTGCCCTGTCGATATTTTTTGGCAAACAGGCAACAGCTTAGAAAAAGAATTTTGTATGCTGGCTTTTGGGTACAAATATGGCGACTAAAGCCGAAAAGGAACATTTTGGAAAACTTGCAGATCTCGGGTGCATCCTTTGTATACACCTCGGATACGGAGAAGGAGGCCCTGCTGAAATTCACCACATCCGTAGGGCGGGAAAGCGCAGTAATGCTCCAGTCATTGCCTTGTGCCGAGAACATCATCGTGGCGATACCGGTATTCATGGACTTGGACGCAAAGCCTTCGAGAAGACGTACCGAATCACCGAGGACGAATTGCTGGAATTCACCGCTGGAAGATTTGCGGGATGATGACTGATAGATTAAGATTGACCCCAATCGGTCAGTTAATTCCTTTTTCTGACGCTGGATAAACGTAACCAGCACTTAAAAGGGAAAGAATGAGCAGACGGTTTACCGATCCTGATTTTGAGGAAATATGCGTAAATTTTTGGCAGTATGCCAAAGCGCATAGATATGACGGTCCCCGCTTGCCACCAGCTTTTTACAATATTCTGAATGAAGGATCTACAAGTCGAGGGGTAGATTACCCACTAAATCCGTATTTTCCTGCTTTGACCATGATTATTGACAGCTTGGACAAAACAGAACAGATTGCCTTCTATGCCGTCTATATTTGCTCGGCATACCGTAACGGCAAGAAGGTTCCGATTAAGGTCATAGCCAGCGAAATAGGCATTAATAGGGCAAACTTCTATAAGAAGGCTGATTCAGTTGCAAGGAAGTCATGGCATCAAGCCAAAAACTTGACAATGCTGCATTCAAAACTTTACAAACCTGACGGGAAACTTTACAAAACCGAAGACGTTGCAGTAGATTGAGGGTAAACTGTCTCCCAGCGAGGGATACAAAAAAGGAAGATACATTTTGATTGATAAATCGTATATTTTGGATACGCTGAGAGGAGAAGTCTCCTAATGGCTCGTCCATCCAAACTTACCGATAAGCAGTGGGAAGAAATCAAAAGCCGAATGCTCAAGGGCGAGAAGGCTGCAGATCTCTCTCGTGAATACGGGGTAAGCAAGACTTCGATAAGCGAACGACTTTCAAAGCGTGTGGAAACCATGAAAGCCGTTTCAAATCAATTAGTTAGCGCAGAACAAAATTTAAAAGCCCTTCCAGTTTCCGAACAAGTTACCGTACTAAACTTTGTAGATGATCTAAAAGCGATCAGTCTCAATCTTGCAAGTGCGGGTAAGTTCGGTGCGATTAATGCCAATCGTCTATCTGAATTAGCTCATAGCCAGCTCAATACGGTCAATGAAGAATCATTGATGACTGGTGAGGGAATGATTGCTCTCAAGCTGGTGGGCGCATTACAAGAATTAGCCACTGAAGCCAGCAAGGTTCCTTTGGGGTTGCTTAATGCAAACAAAGATCAGGCTGCAAAACTTACAAGTCCTGACGGATCAAATCTGCGGGAAATGACAGACGAGGCTCTCCTTGCCATTGCAAGCCGAAGCAGCTAAGGAAGTCCTAATCAGGCGCAGGGCTCGTGCAGACATTCTGCAATATGCCAATGCGATTGATGTACCGGGAAAGCCGTCAACGGATGACCCTGACACCGAATTCTTTGAGCCAATCGAAACCACGATGGCTCATCATCATCGACTGCTTTTGACTAAGCTCGATGAGGTAGCAAATACTCCGCATGGTCGGATGATGGTGTTTATGCCCCCGGGCAGTGCCAAATCGACCTATGCTTCAGTAGTTTTCCCCAGTAAGTACCTTGGGGCTCAGCCAAACCGTAAGGTGATCCTAGCCAGCTATGGCGATGATTTAGCCCGAAAGCTTGGTAGACGTACTCGCTCTATCATCAAGCAACCCCGTTATAAGGGGATATGGAATGCCAGCCTAACGGTGGACTCGTCTGCAGCGCAGGAGTTCAGCCTAACGAATGGCAGCGAATATATGGCTTGTGGAATATTGGGTGGTGTTACGGGCAATAGAGCTCATGGGATCATCATTGATGACCCGATCAAGGGACGTGAACAGGCAAATTCGGACACAATCCGAAACAAAACTTATGACGCTTTCGAGGATGACCTCAAGACTCGTCTCATACCGGGTGGCTGGATAGTATTGATTCAGACTCGGTGGCATGAGGATGACTTGGCGGGTCGGATACTCCCCGATGGCTGGAAAGGTGAATCAGGAAAGATTCTATGCAAAGACGGAAACTACTGGGAAGTGGTTTGTTTGCCAGCAAAATGCGAAAACGAAGGTGATCCGCTAGGTCGAAAGATCGGGGAATACCTTTGGACTGAATGGTTTGATGAGAAGCACTGGGCTCAATTTGAGCAAAATCCGAGAACGTGGTCGGCACTGTATCAGCAGCGACCCGCACCTTTGGACGGTGATCTATTTAAACCCGATCAGATAAAGATTATTGACGCTCTACCCGCAGAGGAAATCAAGTGGTGCAGAGGCTGGGACTTAGCCAGCACTGTTGACGGTGATTACACTGCGGGAGGAAAACTTGGAAGATTGCCCGATGGACGCTTTGTTATTGCAGATATGGTTAGACTGCGTGTGGGTCCCGATCAGCGTGACGCAGCAATGGTTAATACGGCTGGGCTTGATTCAAGGAAAGTCAAAATAAGCATTCCGCAGGATCCGGGGCAAGCGGGTAAAACACAAGTGTTATACCTAACTAGAGCATTGGCAGGATATACTGTCACCAGCTCTCCCGAGTCAGGCGATAAGATAACTAGGGCAGAGCCTTTTGCTGCTCAAGTTAATATTGGCAACGTACTAATGCTGCGAGGCGATTGGAATTCAGCTCTAATCAATGAAATGCGTATATTCCCCAACGGTACTCATGATGACCAAGTGGATTCGCTTTCAAGAGCTTTTTCTGAAATAATGGTGGCTCGCAGAAGTTTCTTTGGATAGGATTTTATGTTTAAGTGGCTAAGAGGGAAGACCGAGGTTCAACAGGAACCGATTAAGCCGAAGGCTAAAAAAAGCTTATTCAGCACTCATGCCTTTGATATGTTTGATCCTGACGCTAAAAGATTCAAAGTGGCTGACACTTTTTCAGCACTTCAAAAGCAGCAGCCAGCCTTTAATGGCGAGTTTGCTATGGATGACTCTAGCAATGGAGTTGCCAGCTTCAAAATGTATGCAGCAGGAAACAATAGCATTTCCGATGCCGTAGTTTATTGGTATGCCTCACAAGGATTCATTGGGGCTCAGCTCTGCGGTATCTTGGCTCAAAACTGGCTGATTAATAAAGCTTGTGCAATGCCGGGGGATGATGCGATCCGTAAAGGCTACAGTGTGGTTTCAGTGGATGGCGAGGAATTAGATCCTGAAGCCGTTAAGATCATTAATTCTTATGATCGTTCATTGAAACTCACTTGGAATATGCGTGAGTTTATCCGCAAAGGTCGTATCTTCGGTATCCGTATTGCTATGTTTAAAGTGCAATCTACCGACCCACAATATTATGAAAAACCATTCAACATTGACGGCATTACTGCTGGCAGCTACAAGGGGATCGTACAAGTTGACCCTTATTGGACTGCTCCTATGCTGGACAATGCCAGCTCAAGCCAGCCTGACACATTGCACTTTTACGAGCCGACTTGGTGGCTTATCAATGGTAAAAAAGTGCATCGCAGCCACCTCATCATCTTCCGTCATGCCGAACCAGTCGATGTATTGAAACCTCAATACATTTATGGCGGTGTGCCTTTGACTCAACAGTTGATGGAGCGTGTATACGCTGCGGAACGTGTTTCAAACGAAGCTCCACAGTTGGCAATGTCTAAACGTACTACCGTTTGGCTTACTGACATGGAAGCCGTAATGAGCGACAGCAATGCTGCTGTTAGCCGTTTGCAGCAATGGGCTGCTTATCGTGATAACTACGGAATCAAGCTTGGCGATAAAGAAGGAGACGAGTTCTCTCAGTTCGATACTTCATTAGCTGACTTTGACTCTCTTATCATGACCCAGTACCAACTGGTCGCAGCTATCGCTGGAGTGCCAGCAACCAAATTAATTGGTACAACTCCAAAAGGATTCAACTCCACTGGAGAGTACGAAGAAGCCAGCTACCACGAGCTGCTTGAGTCTATTCAAGCCCACGACCTCACCCCATTGGCTGAGCGTCATCATGCGTTGGTTATCAAGTCTTACGTTGAGCCACAACTCAAGATCAAGATGGAAGTCGAGACCACTTTGAACTGGCTCCCACTGGATACACCTACTGCAGAAGAATTGGCTGCTACCAACTTGGCGAAAGCTCAAGCGGGTCAAGTGCTCATTACTTCAGGTGCTATTAGCAGCGAAGATGAGCGTCAACGTGTTGCGACTGACAAGACCAGCGGATACAACGAAATCGGCATTATGGAAGAAGATCGTCCTGAAGCCGAGGAATTAGCTGATGAAGATTTCAAGAGTGTTGAAGACCAAAGTTTTGCAGATCCTGAAGACGGAGCTGGGGAACTTGGCGAAAAGTTTTCCGTATCACAAGACAGTTTTGAGGAATCAAAGCACCCACGAGCTGATAACGGTCAATTTGGATCGGGGGCTGGCGGGTCCGAAAGCCCAAAGTCTCAATCAGCTTCTCCTAAAGGAAGCAGCGAAAAGAACGGTTCTCCTGCTCCAAAAGCAGGGCAGCCTTTTGTAGTCTATCGAGTCGCTGAGCGTGAAGGTTTAAGCAGCAAGAATGCTGGCAATGCCAATGGTGTTGCTTTGCATATTCTGAACCAACAAAACGAAACTGGTGCTAGAACCACTGGAAACGCTCCTACGCACGTTTATGCTTATCAGGTAATACCTGAGCAAGACGTAGACGGCAAATACCAAGGAGCAACGCATACAGGAAAGATTGAAGGCAATAAGATTGGTAGAACTGAAAACCAATACGGCATTGCTTATTCATTTCCTGAAAGCGGGTACGAAAGCAAACTGATTGGTCAAGTATCCCTTGAGGACTTGAAGAAACAAGCTGGCAATAAGGATTTTGATGATCTCGGTACTAAAGCTGGTGCTGAGTTATTGCGTAAGCATTTTGAAGGATCCAGTGCTCAAGACGATGCCAAGTGGGAAGAAAACAAACACCCACGAGCAAAGAACGGGCAATTCGGATCAGGTAGCAGTGGCGCAGCTCCTAAGTCTGAAACTAAGACAGAAAAAAAGGAAGTAGCAAGTGAGCCAGCAAAAAAAGAAAGCAAGCCCTCTGAGTCTGCTCAGCAAAATCTTCCTTTGGAGCAAAAGACAAATCAAGCCAAGGGAACTCAAAAAGTCCAAAAGCTTCCTAACGGTGGCTACATCGACAAGCATGGATTCGAGCGATCCCCAAACCTTACTCCCAAAGAGCGAAGAATTGAGGGAACTTTTTACACTGCCATAAGAAAAGATGAGAAGGCTCTAGCAGAGAAATATTTCCAAGACAACGGAAATATCATTGATCCTGATAGAGTTAAAAAGCTAGACCCACGTTTTGCCAAAGACTCCTCACTGGCTGCAGCCGTACATGAGCCTAGCTCTTACCTCTCAAAAGTAATTTGGAAGAATTCACTAGAGAAAAAAGCAGCAGCGGGTGATACGTCTGCGACTATGTTTACTGCTGGTGGCAGTGGATCAGGCAAGTCTGAGTCTGAGAAGATGGCTCGTAAGTTGCTTGGTTTGAAAGATGACGCATTGACGTTTGACTCAGTGCTAGGGAACTTCAAGTCTGCTACTGACAAAATCAACCAAACCCTTGACATTACCAAGGGTAACGTGGACATCGTTTATACGAATGCGACTCTTGATCTAGCGGTTATGCTAAACATGAAGCGCAGCCGTACCGTAAGACTTGATACGCAGCTTGACGCTCATATCAAAGCTTCCGAAAACATCAAGAAGCTGGCTGAGCATTACAAAGACAATCCTAGAGTGAATTTCACTGTTGTAAACAACAACACTGGCGATCCTCCTTATTTGACTGAAGGCAAGCTTGACCAAGTTCCTGCCTATACGGACAGAGCTGCTTTGCGTGAACGGATGATTTCGTTTGCTAAGAAAGTCGTGTCTGAAGGCAGGATCCAAGACGGTGAGAAGAAACTCAAGATGCTGCTAGGTTAATCCTGCGCTCCTCAAGAATCATTCGGACGTGCTCACGATCAAGTGAGTCTCCGATGACTGGGGATCCGCAGCGGTAAGCTGCACCAGCTTTGGACTGCAGGAAACGGATTGCCATTTTGACTTCCTCCATTGAGACCCCGAGGTCATAAACTCCGTTTTTGCCGTAGAAGCTATAAACGTAATTGGCGAAGATTTTGAGTTCTTGATAAGACATAGCCATTTTGAAATCCTTTCGTTAGTTGCTCATTGCGTCATAAGCTGCTTGGTTTTCGTAACGGATGCAGCCTTCACCGTTATACATTGGACCGACTAAACCCTCGAAGACTGGCTGACCGATCAACTCGCTACGCAAGTAGTCACGATCTTCAAGCCTACGACACCTATATCCTTGTGCAGCCATTGCTTGAATGCACTCTGCTACGTTTGGGATGTCGAGGTTAAAGCCACCCCAGCCGTTTTGATCTAATGCAACAATTTGGTATCTCATGATTTTTCCTTTCGTGGAATTAGTTGACTCGGTACTGCTCGATTGCGATTGCCATTGCTGCTTCGGCTTCCTCTGCATTGCCACCAGCGACTAATACGTTACGGGCTGCAGCGTCAATGTAACGGAGGTCCATGATGTCGAACTGGATACCGTTGCCAATACGATTGAAAATCTGATTGACTTGGCGATCCATGACTCTATTTGCGTTTCTCATTTTCGTTTCCTTTCGTGGGTAACTGAAGACTACAACTCAATAATATACTAAATTAGCATAATGTCAAGGGATTAATCAAAATTATTTCCAAGACCGCAATAAAAGCTATTTGGTTCGCAACTGTCATACCAAGCAAACGGTCCCAAATTCAAACCGTCCATGACTTGACGATTACAGGCAGCCATTGCGTCCAAAAAGTTATCTGCCTCAAACTCATAAACGGCTTGGGCAACTCTGAATTGATAAATCATTTTTAAGCTCCTTGAAATAAAACAGCGTAGTTACGATCCAAACCCTGCATGATTCGCTCAGCACGTTCGGCTCCGAAGACATACTGGAGGAACGGGACTGGTTCACCTTGGATGGGAACCCGATTACCGAAACCTCGAACAACCAACAAAGCATTCATTTCAAACTCCTTTCGTGGAAGACTTACTACACTCTTAGTATCATACTAATTAAGCATAACGTCAATAGGTTTAAGAAATATATTTTCAGGTGTTGTTTTTGTAATACACCTCAAAAAAAGATCAAAAAACACTTGACCCGATGCTAAATAGGTATATAGTAGAGGTGTTGTCTTTGATTAATCACGAAAGGAAATCAAAATGAGAGTTCAAGAGCGTTGCAGATTTGTCCCTGAAGGTTATGTTTTGTTGGCTCAAGACGAAGCTTTGGGTATCGAAGTCTTTGGAGATCCTGAGCGCAATGTCGCAAGGGGATTCAGTGGTCGCAGAAATCGTGCTGATTTCGCCTACCGTTTCAACAATGCTGAGCGTATGAATGCTTACATTGCTGAGTACGTTGCTGGAATTGTTGCCCAGCGTGATCGTGTTGCCCAGCGTAGAGCTGAGCGTGTTGCAGCTAACCGTAATGCTGCGGTGAATGTCGGTGACATTTTCCAAGCAATGTGGGGTTACGACCAAACAAATATTGACTACTTCCAAGTTGTAGCGGTTAGCGGTCAAATGATGGAGGTTCGTGAGATCGGCTGCTTGAGCGAAGGTAACGGATTGCCTGACCAAGGTGTTTGCGTCCCAGCTCCTAATAACTTCATTGGTGAGCGTGTTAGAAGGGTTCGTGTCCAAGCCAGCGGTGAAAGCGTGTTTTTCCGTTTCGCAAGCTATGCCAATGCTTACAGGATCAATCCTGTTGCAGTAGTGGCTGGGGTTCCAATTTACGAGCAAGCCAACTGGACAGCCTACGCATGATGACCAACAAACGAAATAGAGGGGGGATGGGATACGTCCCCGCTGCTCAAGAGATTATTGAGTCACGAGGGCATTTATCCCAATCCAAAGCAGCTAGTTTGATCTATACTACTCAAGCTCGATGGAGTAATTACGAAACTGGTAAAAGTCGAATGCACCCTGCTCACTGGGAGCTATTCCTTATAAAGAAAGGAGAAGAAGATGCCTAAGAAGATGACTTTTGAAGAAGCTCGAGCCGAATGGCTTAAAGAGCTGAACGGGCGAGACATGGCTGAATATGGCAATGATCTCGAAAAAGAACAAGACGCAAAGGTAGCAGCTTCTATGACTCCCGAATACCTAGCTATTTGGAAGAAAGCAGCTAAAGAAACCGATGCGGAAGGCAACTAAAAAGCCCGTTGATGGGATAGTCGGTGGCGCATTAAGACCTAATGCAAGCATTGCTGCCGACTACGCTAAGCCGACAGTTGATCTGATCGGCTTAATGTCTAGGGATGTCGACAGACACCTAAAAAAGCTTTTTAAGGAAAACGAGTTCGGGTTTGCAATGGATGCGTCCATTTCAAGCCAAGCTCGTATTCTTTTGAACTGGCTGCTTGCCAAGTGGTCAAAACGCTTTAATGAGATCGCCAAGAGCTCAACAGAGCGCATGATAGAGCGCACTATCCGCAACTCAGCCGTAACGCTGGGGCTATCATTAAAGGACGCTGCGGAGGATTTTAAGATCGACACTTCCTTTAGGAATGCTCAGATCAATGATGTAATCAAAGCCAGCACTCAAGAAGCTGCAAACCTAATCAAAGTGATCCCGCAAAAGTACCTTGCCGAAGTGCAGGGTCAAGTCATGCGGAGTATTACGACTGGAAAAGGGATGGAAGATCTAGTACCTTTCCTTACAAAGAAATACAATGGCAATATTCGTCATGCGAGAAATACTGCGCTAGATCAGACTCGCAAGGCTTATCAATCGATCAATACTTCAAGACTTAAAACACTTGGAGTCAAAAAGTTTATATGGATCCACTCAGGCGGTGGTAAGGAGCCTAGAGAGAATCATATTAGAATGTCGGGTAATGAGTATTCATTCGACAATCCTCCCGTAATTGGGGTAATGTACGGGGAAGAAGTGCGGGGATTACCCGGTGATTTACCAAATTGCCGTTGTATTTGCAAGCCAGTCATCAACTTTGATTTAGACGAATAAGGAAACAAAATGAAAGATCAACTTAACGCAGTAGAATCAGCGAATATGAGCATTGCTTCAATCGCTGGTATGGGCGAATCAGCCCAAGCTGAAGGTGTTTACACTTTTAAATGCTTTGAATACGAAGGCGGTCCTCTCCTTTGGGAAGACAAGATCGACAACGTAGTTTGTACCCTTGGAAAAAACTTGATGCTACAGACAGCTTTGACTGGCTCAGCATATACAGTAGTAGGTCCATACATGGGCTTGATCTCCTCAGTTGGCTATACAGCCGTTGCTGCTGGCGATACGATGACTTCCCATACTGGCTGGAATGAAGCTGGCTCTACCAATGCTCCTACTTTTGCAGCTCGTATTGCTCCTGCATTCGGCACAGCTTCTGCTGGCGCAATTTCTACTAGCTCAACTGTAAACTTTACAATGACTGGTGCGGGTACTTTGGTAGGTGCATTTATTACTTACGGTACTGGTGCAGTTACTACCTTAATGAGCACTGCTGGCACGTTGTTGTCTGCTGGCGCATTCACTGGTGGCAATCAGCCTGTCAATAGCGGTAACGTGGTTCAAGTTACTTACTCACTCAGCTTATAAGGAATAGATCATGCCTAAATTTACACAAGGTCAAGAAGTATCTCAAATCATTACAGCCCCTATTACTGGGACTGTTGAGAAATTTGCTTTTGACGAAAATACTGGTGAAATCGTATTTTTGGTCGCATATAAAGACGTGGATGGCGAAGACCAAAAGCGTTATTTCAAAGAAACTGAAATCGCTGCGGTTTAAAAATGACCTTTCTATTAGCTGATAGAGTTCGGGAGAGTTGTAGCTCCCCCGGTACTGGCACAGCTACTTTACTGGGCGCAGCCCTTGGTTATCGTACTTTCTCCGCTGGAGTAGGTGCAAGCAATACGACTTATTACGTTATTGCAGATCAATCGGGTGCAAACTGGGAAGTAGGCTACGGAACTGTTGGAGCTGGCGGGACTACGCTTGCTCGAACTACGGTGCTTTCCTCCTCAAACGCTGGGTCGCTGGTTAACTTTTCCAGCGGTACTCAAGACGTTTGGGTGGACTATCCAGCTACTAAAGCTGTCAGTTTAGATTCCTCTAGCAAGCTCAGTTTTGGCGGGAACGGTACTGGATATGCTGATTGGGCAAGTGCTGCTCCTACCGTTGCTGCTGGACGTATGTGGTATGACGGAACAACTGGCTCATGGAACTTGGGCATGGGTGGTGGCAACATTACCCAGCAAGTCGGTGAGGAATTGTTTGTATATGGCAAAGCTTCGGCAGCCATTACAGATAGCCCATTGCAAATTATTAAACAAACTGGTGTAGTCGGTTCAAGTGGAGTAATTACTTTTGCTCCCGCTGGTTCAGGTGTTGCCAATGGAGATTTGATTCTTGGTGTTGCTACCGAATCAATCGCTTTAAACGGATTTGGTCGAATCACTGCATTCGGTGTGGTTCGTGGAATTACAACAAACGGAACTGCTTTTGGCGAAACATGGGCTGACGGTGACGAAATTTGGTACAACCCAGTAACGGGTAATCCTACGAATGTTAAGCCTATAGCTCCAAATATTAAAGTTTCTGTTGGTGTAATTTTAAATGCTGGTTCAGGTGGTTCAGGGTCAATTCAAGTAGAAGTAGCTCATGGCTCGATGCTTGGTGGTACTGACTCAAACGTACAACTGACTTCGCCTACTGGCGGTCAAATCCTTACTTACAACCAAACAGGCGCATATTGGTCTAACGTTACCCTAGGCGCAGGAACTGGCTTTGCTGCCACTCCTACAACTGGCGGGGCTTTGTCTATTGGCGCAAGCGTTGCAGCCATTGGCACTTGGATGGGTACTCCATCCTCTGCTAACCTTTTGGCAGCAATGACAGACGAGACCGGAACCGGATCTCTTGTTTTTGCAACTAGTCCTACCCTTGTGACTCCATTGCTCGGTACTCCGACCAGTGGCAACCTTTCAAATTGCACCAATATACCCGCAGGACAGCTCACAGGAACGATTCCGTCAGGTGTCCTAGGTAACTCTACCCTTTACATCGGCACGACTGCCATAGCCCTGAATAGGGCTTCTGCCAACCTTGCTTTGACTGGTTTGCTTAGCGAAACCTATCAAGGCGCAACTTCAGGAAGTATTCAGCTTATTCCTGCTGCGGTAGCGGGTACAGGAACCGTACTGACAATGCCAGCGACAACTGGGACAATCATTACTTCAGGCGACAGCGCAACCGTAACCAATACGATGCTGGCTGGTTCTATTGCCAATGCCAAGCTGTTGAATAGCTCGGTTACGTTTAACGGTGTTTCCGTTGCCTTGGGTGCTTCAGGCACTATTACAGCGACTGCAACTAATGCTCTGACAATCGGTACTGGTTTGTCAGGCACTTCTTACAATGGATCTGCAGCCGTAACTATTGCAAATACTGGCATTTTGAGCATTACTGGGACTGCTCCAGTAAGCGCAAGCACGACAAGCGGAGCAACAACCATTTCGATGGCTGCAGCAAATACCACTACAAACGGATATTTGACTTCAACAGATTGGAATACTTTCAACAATAAGTCAAATACGACTGGTACTGTTACAAGTATTGCTACTGCTGGCACTGTAAGCGGTCTAACTTTGACTGGTGGAACAATTACCACTACGGGAACTATTACGCTTGGCGGTACTCTTGCAGTAACAGCGTCAAACTTTTCCAGTCAAGTTGCAAATACATTTTTGTCTGCCCCTAACGGTGCTGCTGGTGTGCCAACATTTAGGGCAATCGTAGCTGCTGATATTCCTACTTTAAATCAAAATACAACAGGAACTGCTGCAAACGTCACTGGAACCGTAGCACTTGGTAATGGTGGATCAGGTCAAACTACAGCTCAAGCAGCAATGAATGCTTTTGCTGGCGCAGTAACAAGTGGATCTTATTTGCGAGGTAATGGCACAAACGTTGTCATGTCTACCATTCAGGCTGCAGACGTTCCTACACTAAATCAAAATACAACTGGTTCTTCAGGATCTTGCACCGGGAATGCTGCAACAGCAACAACAGCAACAACTGCCAACGCAGTAAATACAGCAAACAATTATCAAATGAACGCTTTAGGTGTTGGTGTAGCCAATACCACTGCGGGTACGATTGTTGCTTCGGGAAATATTACTGCTTTTTCTGACGAAACTTTGAAAAAGAACTGGAGACCAGTTCAAGAAAACTTTGTTTCTAAGCTCGCCAAAATAAAGTCAGGAGTTTATGACCGTATCGACATGGATGCTACTCAAGCGGGTGTATCAGCACAATCATTAAAAGCTCTATTGCCTGAAGTTATAGATGGCGATAATATTTTATCAGTAGCTTATGGCAACGCTGCTATGGTTTCCTGCGTGGAATTAGCCAAAGTAATTGAAGAATTAAGAGCTGAAATAGCAATATTAAAAGGTAGATAATGCCAATTCCATCATCGGGAGCCTTGACGATGGCAATGTTCAATACCGAATTTGGTAGGGGCAATGCTATGAGCAACTATATTGGAACCTCTTATTACACAAGTAGCGGAGGTCCATTTACATTTCCATCCACCAATCTTTCATTTAATAATTTTTATGGAACTCAATTAGCTGCTCCAACTTATACAGTGGATTATTTAGTCCTTGCTGGTGGCGGTGGTGGTGGTGGATACGGTGGTGGCGGTGGTGCTGGTGGCTATAGAACTGCTACTGGATACACAGTTACCAGCGGAACTGCGTACACCATGACAGTTGGTGGTGGCGGTGCTTCAGGTGGTGCTGCTGGCGCAAACGGTGGCGGTGGTGGTCCCGGAGCCCCCGGTGGGAATAGTTCGGCTTTTGCATTAACTTCGTATGGCGGTGGACGAGCTGGTTATGGAGGTGCTGGAACTGGTGCTGCTGGTGGCTCAGGCGGTGGCGGTGGTTTTGCCAATCCAAGACCGGGAGGTGCTGGAAACACTCCAGCCTTTACTCCATCTCAAGGAAATGCTGGCGGAGCTGGTGCTGACGGTGGTGGTACTGCTCGTATGTTTGGTGGCGGTGGAGGTGCTGGCGGTGCTGGTACTGCTGGAAATATTCCCGCACCTAGAACTGCTGGTCCCGGTGGTCCCGGATCAACATGGTTAGACGGAACTATTCGAGGCGGTGGCGGTGGCGGTGCTTGTGACCAACGTGACGGAAATCCTTATGGAACTGGTGGCTCAGGCGGTGGCGGTACACCGGGCAATCAAACAAATACTCCCGCAGCACCAGCCAATCTTGGTGGTGGCGGTGGAGGTGGAAACTTAGGAAGTGCTCCTGTTGCTTATTGGTCTTCAGGAAATGGTGGATCAGGAGTAGTAGTATTAAGATATTTAGGCGCACAAAAAGGTTCGGGCGGTACTTATGTATCGGCTGGTGGCTATTCATATCATTACTTCTACGCTTCAGGAACTTACACAGCATGAAAAAAGCTATTGAAAAAGTTGAAAAACAAAATCCAAAAAAGGAATATCAAAATTCTGTTTGGGCTTTTAAAATTGATAGAACCCATTCTTGGGCTTTTGCTAATGATGTTTTTACACCAACAGAATGCAGAAAAATCATTGCTTTAGGTGAAAAATTAAATTTAGAAACAGCTTTAACTGGATCTAATATAGTCGGAAATAAGGAAATTAGAGACAGTAAAACTTCATGGATTTTTCCTCAAGAAGATACAGAATGGATTTACTATAGATTAAGCCAAGTAGCTTTACAGTTAAATTCAGAATATTTTAATTTTGATCTTTTTGGCTTTACAGAAGGATTTCAATTTACAAAATATGAAGCCCCTTCAGGGCATTATGATTGCCATGTAGATAAAATGTTTGGTAAAACTATTAGGAAATTATCAATAGTTTTGCAGCTTTCAGATCCTGATGATTATGAGGGCGGTGATTTAGAGCTTACTTTTGGAAAAGATCCTGATGTCATGGAAAAATCTATTGGAAAAGTCGTTGCATTTCCTAGTTATGCGTTGCATAAAGTAACCCCAGTGACAAAAGGAACTAGATATAGTTTAGTCGCATGGGTGACAGGAGAGCCTTTTAAATGAGTCATTTTGCCAAAGTAGAAAATGGCATGGTTACAGACGTAATTGTTGCGGAACAAGATTTTATCGATAGTGGAGCAGTTGGAGATCCTACTTTATGGGTAAAAACTTCATATAACACTAGAGAAAATGTTCATTACGATCCTGTAATTGCATTGCCAAGTGGATTGCCTCCTTTTCGTGGCAATTATGCTGGTATTGGTTATGTTTATGACAGCGTTGAGGACGTTTTTTATCCTGCACAACCCTATCCCTCTTGGACGCTATCAAAAGATATTTGGAACTGGGCTCCACCAATTCCAATGCCATTAGACGGAAACTTTTATGATTGGGATGAAGCAAGTAAATCTTGGGTAATTCCTACCAAGACGGAGCTTTAATTGTTCGGTAGCTATCCGTTTTCAGGATCTCCAATATCAAGCATTTATGGAGTTGGAACTGTTACGTTTGTTGTTTCCATTACCGAGGCGGGGAATGCTCAAGACTCACAATCGGTACTCGTACTTGTCTATGTAAATCTATCAGAATC
This sequence comes from Ophiocytium majus, assembly GCA_032358315.1. Classification (NCBI taxonomy): domain Eukaryota; class Xanthophyceae; order Mischococcales; family Ophiocytiaceae; genus Ophiocytium; species Ophiocytium majus. The sequence continues at coordinate 19,317 of JAULBY010025117.1, read as the reverse complement.
AGCCTCTCCAGTTGATGTAGTTTCTCAAAATACAACAACTCCGCAGATCATTTCAGAATCAATCTCTGCTTCGGATTCTTACTCCGAAACAATGGCAGCTTCAGTTTCAATATCTGAAACTGTATCTGCAGTCGATACGGTTTCTGAGAATATGTCTGCAACTGCAGCAATCTCTGAGGCAGCGTCTGCAGTTGATACAGTTTCTGAAAATACAACCAGTCCAGTTTCGATTGTTGAAGCAGCGTCCGCAGCAGATACAGTGTCTGAAACTATGGCTGCGCCAGCAACAATTTCTGAAGCTGCAAGTGCTTTAGATGCTGTTTCTGAGTCAATGACAGCCCCTATAAGCATTGCCGAGGCTGGATCTGCAGCGGATACCGTTTCAGAAAGCATGGTAGCCCCTGTATCAGTTTCAGAGGCTGGTAGCGCAGTTGATGTTGTTTCGGAGAATACGACTTCTCCAGTTTCTTTAATAGAGGCTGGAAACGCACAAGATATTCAATCAGAGACTATGGCAGCTCCAGTCTTTGTAAGCGAAACAGGAAATGCTCAGGACGTTGTTTCTGAGTCAATGACAGCTTCAGTTGCAATCTCTGAGGCTGGTGCAGCTCAGGAAACCGTTTCTGAGAATATGACATCCTCAGTTTTCATTGTTGAAGCTGGATTGGCTGTTGATGCTGTTTCGGAAAATACCACTAGCCCTATCTCTGTAAACGAGTCTGCAAACGCAGCCGACACAGTTTCTGAGAATATGTCTGCTCCGATTTCAATTTCTGAGGCTGGAAACGCTATTGACGTTGTTTCTGAGGCAATGACTGCCCCAGTAACCGTACAAGAGACTGGAAACGCTCAAGCTTCTCAGTCTGAAAGCATGACTTCCCCGGTATTTATTGCAGAAGCAGCCAATGCTCAGGATGTCCAGTCAGAAACAATGGCAGCCTTAATCTCGATTGTTGAGTCGGGATTGGCAAGCGACTACGCTACCGAGCAAATGACAGCCTACTTGGAAATGATTGAGGCTGGATCTGCTATTGATATTGTTGTTGAAAGCATGGTGGCTCCTGTTGAAATCTCAGAAGTTGCAAACGCAGTAGATGAACAATCTTCTTTTGCCTTCTCATTAGTTCATATAATTGAACAAGGGCTGGCAACAGATACGGCAAGCGAGACAACTTATGTAATATTCTCGCTAGATGAGCATGGAAATGCTATTGACGTTGTATCGGCAACTGTTTTCAGGGGCTCCAATAAAGTATGGCACGTCTCGCCAAGAGCCGATTATTGGGGCATACTAGAACGATTAGACTATTGGAGCGTATCTCCTAGACGGAACTACTGGCATATCAATGAATAACTTTATCCTCGAAAAACGCACTTCAGAGTCCATTTTTTATGATTTGGATTGCACCAATATTCTTGATGCAACTGAAACTATTACCAACATTATTGACATTACGTCAGATCAGCTAGGTCTCGTATTAGATAACTGGGCAGTCAATGCCGTTGCTATTACGTTCCCCGATAAGTCCGTTGGAGCTATTGGCAAGGTAATTTCGGTGCAGATCTCAGGCGGGATTATCCCAAACCCGCAAGTCAATCAACTTTACACAATTCGAGCTCTTTTCGATACAACCAAATACAATACGAGAGAAGCAACAGTGCTTCTTAATGTAACCAACATTCCTATTCAAACTGGGAGGTCTTGCTAATGCCACTTAAAGAAGGTTCCTCCAAAGAGGTGATACAGGAAAACATTCATGAAATGATTAAAGCTGGTCACGACCCTAAACAGGCAATGGCTGCAGCTTATACCAATGCTCGTAAGCATAGCGGGGTGGATTCAGGCGCAGGAAACACTGATTTAGTGTCTTTTGTGGTCTTTGTTTCGGACGATAAAATTCTATGGATGCGTAGATCTGACGATCAATCGTGGAGTTTTCCCGGTGGTCATGTAGAAGAAGGTGAAGCAGCTATTGAAGGCGCAATTCGTGAATGCCGAGAAGAAATCGGTCATGCGCCAAAATCAGGGCTCCAGTTGATTTACGAGGAGCCTTTGCTTTGTATATACACTTGTGCTGACGGGGAATTTATTCCTAAGCTTAATTATGAGCATGACGCATTCGTTTGGGCTTCTCTTGAAGATGCCCCAAGTCCTATTTTCCCTGATTTGGAGATTAAAAAGATGGCTAATTCAGGAATGGATAAGCGAGAATACGACACTAATGGGTGGTTTGAGGTAAAGGACAACCCTCTTTCAATGGTGGGTGTATTCCCTTATTCGGGTCGATCAATCGATCCAGCAGCAGATCCTGACAGAGTTTATATGGTGTACCGTCCTGCAGAGGAGCTGGGAACCAATGATTGTATCGATTCATTTAAGTTGATTCCTTGGATCGATAATCATGTCATGTTGGGCAGCGAAGATGAGGGTTTAACTCCATCCGAGCAAAAAGGTGTGCAGGGTGTTATCGGTCAAGACGTTTATTTTGACGGTGACGTTTTGAAAGGTAATATCAAGGTATTCTCCGAAGCAATGGCTAATCTCATTGCAAACGGAAAAAAGGAGTTGTCCTGCGGATACCGATGCAGGTATGAATATGCCCCCGGTGTTTACAACGGGATAGATTATGATTATGTGCAACGGGATATTCGAGGCAATCATCTAGCCCTAGTCGAAAACGGACGTATGGGTCCCGATGTGGCAGTTTTGGATCATTTCACTTTTACAGTAGATAACAAGGAGTTTTATATGGCTGAAGAAAATAAAGAAGTAGGGGCTGAGAAGCCTTCTATGTCTCTTGAGGAAGTTCACAAGTTCCTCGAAGAAGTTATGCCTAAATTGGCAAAAATTCAGGAATTGACTGGTCAATCTTACGGTGCAGCAGGAGCAGAAGCAGTTGCAGACGAAGATATGTCCAAGCCTGACGATGAAGAAGCAGCCTCCAATGAAGTTGAGGATGAAGAAGACCCAATTCCTCAAGGTGGCGAAAAAGAAGAACCAAAAGAAGACGAACGTGCTAACGGCATGGATACTGCCGAAATCGTGCGTAAAGTCGAAAAGAATTTGGCTAAAAAAGCCAAGCTATACAATGAGCTGTCTGCTCATATCGGTGCGTTCGATCATGCCGAAATGGACTTAGACGCTATGGCTCAGTATGGCTGCAAGAAACTTGGCTTGGAAGCTCCTAAAGAGGCTCGTGTTAGCTCAATCGAAGCTTTCCTCAAAGGCAAGGGTGCTCCTGCCCAAGCAGCAATGGATTCCGCTGCTAAGAGCAAGAGTAATTTCGTTCAACGTTTTTTAGAAGGTAAATAATCATGACTGCTGCGACTTTCCAATCCACAGTTAACGTCAATTTGGGTTTCGGGATTCCCGGTGAATTGATTGTTGACGGTCCACAACGTGTTGACTCACTTACTCTTGATAGCACTGGTGGCACTATTGCCCTAGCATTTACAAAGAGCTCCACAACCAATATCGCTACCCAAGGTGGTGCTATTGTTGCTGGTACTAATTTGTTTGCTGGTATTTTGGTGAACCCAAAAGCCTACGCTTCATTCGGTGCTGCAAGTGCTCCATTAGATCCAACTTTGTTCTTGGGTCCAAATACTCAAGGCGAATTCTTGACTATGGGTACTATCGTAGTGACTTTAGTTGGTGCTGCTGAAATCGGTGATTTGGTTCAATACAACGAAACCACTGGTATTCTTTCTGCAATTACCCCCGGCACTTCTCCAGCCTCAGGCTATGCTTTAGTTCCTAACGCAGTTGTATGGAACTACGCTCAGACTGCTACTGGTTTGGCTGCAATCCGTCTTACCAACTAATTAAGGATCAATTATGAATAAATCTATTGAACGCAGCTCATTATCGCCTCGCCAAGTCGGTGCGATGTCAATGTCTGCCGATGACGTTTCCGATTACGCTGCTCTCGGAGATCTCGGCATTAACTTTGGTGCTCAAAACATCAAAGCAATGGCAAACTATGCAATGGACAGTACGAATCAAGCTGACGTATCAGCTCCTTCGATTACTACTCCAGTGCAGTTTTTGCAAAACTGGCTCCCCGGTTTCGTTAAAGTTATCACTGCTGCTCGTAAAATTGACGAGCTCGTTGGTATCTCTACAACTGGATCTTGGGAAGACCAAGAGATCGTTCAGGGTCTGTTAGAGCCTATCGGTAATGCCGTTCCTTACGGTGATTACACAAACGTTCCTTTGGCTTCATGGAATACCAACTTTGTTCGTAGAACTGTTGTCCGTTTTGAAAAGGGCATCAAAGTAGGTATGTTGGAAGAAGCTCGTGCAGCTCGTATTCGTATCAGCACTGCTGCTGAAAAACGTGCTTCTGCTGCCTTGGCTTTGGAAATTCAACGTAACCTCGTTGGTTTCTACGGCTTTAACAGTGGCGCAAACTTGACATACGGTTTCTTGAATGATCCGGGCTTGCCAGCATACGTTACTGTTGCTGCTTCAGGCACTGGTAGCTCAACATTGTGGTCAAGCAAGACTTTCTTGCAAATCGTTGCTGACATTCGTGTCGCTGCTGCTCAGTTGCAAAACCAATCTCAGGACACTATTAACCCTGAAGATATGGAATTGACATTGGCATTGCCAACAATCTCTTACCAATACTTGTCAGTAACTTCTGACTTCGGTATTTCAGTTCGTGATTGGCTCAGCAAGACATATCCTAAGTTGCGTGTTGTTTCAGCTCCACAGTTGAACGCAGCAAACGGATCCGCAAACGTGTTCTATCTCTACGCTGAAAAAGTAGAAGATGGCGCAAGCGATGACAGCCGTACATGGGTTCAAGTTGTCCCAGCCAAATTCCAAGCCCTAGGTGTGGAAAAAATGGCTAAGGCATACGAAGAAGACTATGCAAATGCGACTGCTGGCTGCTTGTTGAAGCGTCCTTACGCTGTTGTTCGTTACTCAGGCATTTAATAGATAGGGCGGTCTATGGACTGCCCAATCTAGCTGATGTAAGATAGGATGGACGGGAGAAATCCCGTCTTTCTAAACATCAAAAAGGATAACGAAAATGGCTAAAACTTATGTATTTTCAACACTAGCGAATGACCAGCTCTATACGAATTGGCTTCAAGGCGGTGGTGATATGCCTATTAAAGGGCATTCTGTTCTGATTAAAGGCGGGACAGGGGTAGCAAACGATAGATTGATTACACCATTGGGTGTTTCAACAGAAATTACAGAATATGATCTTGAGGAGCTTCAAAAGAACCCTTCTTTCAAAGATCATGAGAAAAACGGGTTTGTAGTTGTAAAAGCCAAAAAAGCGGAAGCTGAAAAAGTGGCTGCAGATATGAACCTAAAAGATGAGTCTGCTCCGTTAACGGACGCAGATTATGCAAAAGAAGATGGTCCCAAAGTAGGCAAATAAAAATGACATCCCTTACACCAGTCTACAACGATGAGGCATTTCGGAACCAGTTTCCTCAATTTGAGAATACGACTCTGTTTCCCCCTGCTCAGTTGGAAAGCTGGTGGACTATGGGGACAGCATATATCAATATCGATAATAACTATCCTTGGAATTTCAAGACCAAGCAGCTTCAGTTAGCAATCGATTTGATGGCTGCTCATCTTGCAGCGTCCTTTACGCTCATCAACTCAGGAACTCCCAGCGTGATAGTTCAGGGATCGTCCGAAGGTACGGTGAGCGTATCCTTAGTACCTCCAGCAATTAAATCCGCTTTTGGATGGTGGCTTGCCACTACTCCTTACGGTGCTCAGTTAAGGGCTTTATTGAGAGTGGTCGCTAACGTAGGTCTATACGTTGGTGGAAGCTATGAAAATCAAGGCTTCCGTAGAGCTGGCGGGTATTTTGGATGAAGCAGTTAAATCTCGATAAAATCAGGGCAACGCTTGAGCGTGTGCCTGAAGAATTCGAGAACATGGTAGCCCAAATTGGGTTCCCATCGGGAATTAATTATGAAGACGGAACCTCGGTAGCTTATGTTGCTGCGATTCAAGAGTTTGGTGCTCCTGCTGTTGGTATTCCTGCCCGTCCATTTATGCAGCCTACCGTCAACGAGAAAAAAGACACTTGGGTCACTATTATTGAAAAGCAGTTGCCAAAAGTCGCTTTGGGGAAAATGTCTGCTTTTGACGTGTTGGACTTGGTGGGTATGTCGGCTGCTGCTGATATTCAGACCAAGATTTCCAGCATTTATACACCTCCAAATGCTCCAGCGACAATCAGGGCAAAAGGATCGGCTAAGCCATTAATTGATACTGGCTTAATGCTGGCATCGGTTCAAAATGCCGTTAACAAAACAGGCTCAGAATTCACTAGCAAAGGCTCATAATGTTTAACGTCCGAGCTCTTGCCAACAAATATATTCAGGTTACAAACAAAAACCAACAAATCAACTGGATTCAGTCGAATGGATATACCACCGATGACGCTGGTAGGCGCACTCCCAAGACCATAACTTTGACAGTTGATGCTCAGGTACAAGCTTTGAGCGCAACCGATTTAAAGCACGTTGATGGGCTTAATATCACTGGTGTTATGAGATCCGTTTATATGTACGGAAACGCTGCTGGAGTAGTTAGAGCCGATCAAATTGGCGGGGATATTTTGGTATTCCCTGAAGCACCCGGTTGTTGCAACCGTAACTGGCTTATCACTCAAGTCATGGAAACATGGTCTGATTGGTGTCATGTCATCGTAACCTTACAAGAGGATTAATTATGGCAGTCACAATGGACATTAACGATCAAGACGTATTTCGAGCATTGGTCACGTTTTTTAAATCTTTTATTCCTGCTGGAGTAGAAGTAGTTCAAGCTCAAGATAATAGGGTATCAATGCCCAAAGGTGGCTTTATTGCCATGAATAATACGGGAATGGATCGCTTGTCATTTAATATTGATAGTTATGCAATCAATCAAGATAAGTCAATCCTAACCCCAACAAGATATTCAGTGCAGCTAGATTTTTACGGTCCAATTTCGCAAGAATGGGCTATGCAAACTGTTGCGCTGTTTAGGGATGAGTATGCGACTGAAATTTTTCCGTCAAATATCCAGCCTTTGTATGCAGACGATCCAGTCCAAATTCCGCTTATTGATGGGGAAGCCCAATATGAGCAACGCTGGAAGTTGGTGGCGAGTTTACAATACAACCCAATCCTATCGACAACCAAACAATCGATGCTTGGTGTTGAAATCGGACTTGCTCCAATAGATCAGACATTTAACCCCTAGGAGAAATAATGAGTACCATTCCTTTTTCGCAAGTAGTCCAAGTAGTTCCGTCAGTTTTATCGGCTAATGGCATAGCAGTAGACCTAAATGGTTTGGTGCTTACTCAAAATGCTTTAGCTCCGAACGGCACAATTTTGCAATTCGCTGACGCTGCTGGTGTTCAGGCTTACTTTGGCGCAAGCTCAGACGAAGCAACAATCGCAAATATTTATTTCAACGGCTATGACGGTGGCACTCAGCTACCGGGCAATCTGTTGATGACTCGTTACGCTGAGACAGCAGTTGCTGGATGGCTGCGTAGTGGATCTTTAGCTTCTGTAACTTTGGGTCAACTCCAAGCATTTACAGGCACTTTGGCTATCACTGTTGCTGGTGTAGTTAAGACTTCAGGCACGATCAACCTAACTGGTGCAACTAGCTTTAGCAACGCTGCTACGATTATTCAGGCTGCTTTCACAAGCCCCGGTTTCACTGTTGCCTACAACTCAACTCAGTCTGCTTTCGTATTTACTACGACTACAACTGGTGCGACTCAAACAATGAGCTATGCTGCAACTGGCACTTTAGCTACAAACCTGCGTTTAACCGCCAATACTTCAGCAATCCTTTCTCAAGGCTCTGACGCTGCAGTCCCTGCTGATTTCATGGCTGCAGTATTGACTCAAAATCAAAACTGGGCAACTTTCATGACTGTTTGGGAAGCTACCATTACAGAAAAAGAAGCTTTTGCTCAATGGAGTAACTCTGCAGCCCCTCGTTGGTTATACGTTTGCCAAGATTCTGACGTTAATGCTCTAGTAGCAAACAGCACTACAACCTTTGGCAACTACCTCCAAGTCAATCAACTGACTGGTACTTTGCCGATTTTTGGTGACAAGACTCATTCTGCATTCGTTTGCGGTTTTGCTGCTTCTTTGAACTTTGCTCGCCTAAATGGACGTGCAACTCTTTGCTTTAAGTCACAAGCTGGTCTAGTTCCTTCAGTGACTACTTCTACTGCTGCTACAGCCGTAGAGAGCAATGGTTACAACTTCTATGGTGCGTATGGATCAAACAACCCTGCAAACAATACTAACTGGTTCTCACCGGGTTCTGTTTCAGGCGACTGGTTATGGGCTGATACTTACTTAAACCAAATTTGGCTCAATGCTAACCTTCAGTTGGCTATGGTTAATTTGTTGACTTCAGTTGGCGCAATTCCTTACAACTCACAAGGTAACGGCTTGATCTACTCTGCAGCTCTTGATCCAATTAATGCAGCGGTTAACTTTGGCGCAATTCGTGCTGGCATTAACGTTTCAGCTTCTCAAGCAGCTCAGATCCAGTATGCGCTAGGCTTTAATGCTGCTCCTACGATTGCTTCTCAAGGTTTCTACTTGCAGATCAGCGAAGCTACAGCTCAGACTCGTGCTGCTCGTCAATCTCCTCCAATTACCTTGTATTATCAAGATGGTGAGGCTGTTCAACAAATCGTTATGGCTTCAATCGCTATTCAATAAGGATAAATTATGTCAACAATAACCTCAGCTAATTCGGTTTTATCGCTTGCGATCAACAACTATTTCCCAGTCCCGCAAGTAATTCAGGGCTATGCAGTAGATGATGCTTTTGAAAGCGAAGCAGTTCAACAGGCAGAAATCTTGATGGGTGTAGATGGCATTTTGAGTGCTGGTAAAGTTTTCGTACCGTACAAAATGACCATTCATCTTCAAGCGGACAGCCCAAGCGTTTTCTTATTTGACGCATGGCGCAATGCTCAAGATGCAGCAGTTGATGTCTTTTCTGCAAGTGGGTCTATTACTTTACCTTCAACAAGTATGGTATATACTTTGCAAAACGGCTATTTGACTCAGGCAACTCCGTTCCCTGCAGTTAAAAAGACTTTGCAACCACTCGTTTACGAGATTACTTGGCAGCGCATTATTGGCGGTCAAATTTAACGACAGCGTAAAAAATGGCACGAAAAGAATCGACATTCGTAGCAGACATTGGACGAGATAAGGGCAAACAGTTCCTTATCACTGAAATGTCTGCCTCACAAGCTGAGAGCTGGGCTTTCAGGGTAATTCTCGCAGTCGGCAATGCTGGCATCGAGATTCCTGATAATTTGGCTGCTCAGGGAATGGCGGGTCTAATGGCGGTGGGCTATATGAACCTTCTCAAGATTCCATTCGAGGCTGCAAAGCCCCTTTTGGATGAAATGATGGGATGCGTTCAGATAGCCCCTTCTCCTAATGTCAAACGTCCTCTGATCGAAGATGACATCGAAGAAGTTAAAACTCGTCTCATGTTGCGGAAAGCAATTTGGGATCTGCATATGGATTTTTTTTTAGACGCAGACAAGTCGACTTCGGAGTCAAAAGCTCAGGAACAAGCATCAACCGCCTCGTTGAGTATCAAGCCACAGCGCAAACGATAGCAACAGTAGTCTCGTCAAGACTGGCTACCCTCCATGAACTTGATACTGTCTATGGTGTTGAGGATTTGTGGATACTCCTTGAGGTTCATGCCGTTGATCGGCACAACGCTTATATTGTGAGTCAAAAGTAATGGCAACCGTCATAGACAGTCTATTAATTGAACTTGGATTAGATACATCCAAGTTTGACGCTTCGCAAAAGAAGTCCGTAGAGGAACTTCGCAAGTTTGATGAACAAGCCCAAAAGACGGCTAAAAACACTCAGCAAGGATCCAAAAACGTTGGAGACGGCTTTGATAAGGCTCGTAATGCCCTAGTCTCACTTGGGGTCGCTTTTGTCGGATTAAAAGGTTTTACGCAGTTCTCCAAAGAAATGACCAGCACTAATGCTGCGCTTGGTAGAAATGCTCAGTTATTTCAAATGTCTGCTCGAGAGCTTGACGCTTGGGGCGGGGTTCTTAAAACCGTAGGCGGTAACGCTGAAACATTCCAATCCTCAGTTCAGGCTATGCAAGAAGGTATTGCTGGCATCAAATTGGGTGATGCTGCAATTCTTACCCCGCTGGCTCGTCTAGGAGCCCTCAGTTCAATCGATTTGAATAAGGGTACTGTAGACATATACAAACTGGCTGACGCTCTCAAAGCGTTCAAAAAAGAGAATGGTGAGCAGCTTACTTACACCTTGGCTCAACAGCTCGGGGTCAATAAAGAAACCTACATGGTTCTTTCTCAAGGCTCTGAGGCAGTTCGCAGACTTTATGATGAGCAATACAAGCTGTCAGGAGTAACTGCTGAAAATACCGAAAGAGCTAAAAAGCTTCAAGAGCAATGGGGTTTTACAGATCAAGCTTTATCCAAGGTAAAAAATACTTTAATGGATCAGCTTTATCCAGCAATGATGCTGACAGCCAAAGGAACTCAATCATTTTTTGAGGGATTTGTTGAGTCAGACAAAAAACTTGATGGATTTATTTCTCAGCTAACTTTAATTGGTGCTGCTGCTTTGACTTTGCAAGCAACTTTATCTTCCTTAAAGTTGGTGGGTGTATCTGTAGGATCAGGTCTTGCTGCAGCCTTTTCCAAAGTATTTGGTGCTGCTGCGCTGTTATTTCATAGCGGAGAGCTAAATAAAGGTGAAGACGCAGAAATAGCAAAAATTCATGCTGCTCAAGATCAAGCTAGTGGAAAGGGTGCTGGACTTCCTCGCAATTTAAGAAACAATAATCCCGGCAATATTGAATACGGTGACTTTGCCCGTAAAAATGGAGCTACTGGTAGCGATGGTCGTTTTGCTATTTTCCCTGACATGAAGACAGGCGAAAATGCTATGGCGAATTTGCTAATGAGTTATGCCAAAGGCGGTAATAATACTATTGCATCAATCATTGGTAAATGGTCTCCAGCAAAAGAAAACGGTGCTGGTAATACCAATTCTTACATTGCTAACGTATCAAAGGCTACTGGCATAGATCCAAACAAACCTTTGAGCATGGGTGAGCTTGCTGCAGTTCAAAGAGCTATGACCAATCAAGAGGGTATGGTCGGAGCTAAAGCAACAACTCCTTATTCTCAAGGCGGTGGTGGAAATAGCGTTCAAACAAATATTGGTGCAATTACCGTAAACACTCAAGCAACCGATGCAAACGGAGTCGCTTTAGGATTAAATAAAGCTTTGCAAAATAATTCATTAATCAATTTAGGAATGCAGGGAAATAGATAATGCCAAACATACCCTATCCTAACGTTCCGCAGTTGCCCGGTGTTCCTGCGTTAGCTCGTAGCAATAACGCACAATTTGTCGTTGCAGCTCTTACAATTATTGGAGAAATTCTTCCTTTAGGTCTTTTTGGCACAAAATGGGGGATTGTCAACGAAAGCGGATCTTCGGTAATAGTTCCCGATTCATTCGTAGATTTTGAATATCGAGAAGAAAGAAAGATTCCAAACTATCCGATTGAACAAGGTAGCTTTCAAAGTTACAACAAAGTTGCAGTACCATTCGATTGTCGAGTGACTGTATCTTGTAGCGGTAACGGAAAAATGAGTAAACAAGCTTTTTTAGAAGCAGTTCAAAAGTTACTTAATTCTCTTGATCTTGTAAGCGTAGTGACTCCGAATGTAACTTATGACAACTGTAATTTAGTTCACGTTGACTATCGCAGAGAGGCTAGACAGGGTGCAACTTTGATCTTGGCTCAGCTATGGTTTCAAGAAGTGCGTATTGCTCAAAAACCAGTAATCCCAACTATTAAACCTTCAGGAGCAAAAAGCACTAGCTTTGGTCAACTTTCACCAGCCACACCAACTGGAAATTTTGGTACTCTTAATCCAAATTCAGTAGGGGGCATCGGCATAAAATGACAATTCAAACCATTCCAATTAATGCCGTTGCTGCTCAGCAATTTACAGTTCAGTTAGGCGATCAAAACTGCGATATTAGTATTTATCAAAAAAATACTGGATTATTTTTTGACATGATAGTAAACGACACTGCTTGTGTAAATAGTGTTATTTGTCTTAATTTGGTAGGTCTTGTTCGTGAAGCTTATTATGGCTTTATTGGTCAACTAGCCTTTGTGGATACTAAAGGTACAACAGACCCCGAATACACTGGTCTTGGCACTCGTTACATATTGGTTTATGAATCATGACCTTTGCAGTTCGTCAAATAAACCTTCAATTCACTAGCGCAAACGGAAAAACCGTAAAGCTGGAAGGTTTGCGCTGCGCTGCGGTTATTACAAACCCCGGTGGAAATAGTGCTTTTGGTCAACTTCAGCTTCAAGTTTGGGGTATGACCTTAGATCAAATGAACGAATATTCCAGCACTGGGTCAAACATGGTGGCAGTTCAAGATCAATCTGTTACTGTAATAGCGGGAAATCAGGGCGGTAGCTTACAACAAGTATTTTCAGGTACGTTGATTTCGAGTTTTATTGATCTTTCAAATCCTCCTGAAGCTTCATTCGTTTGTGCAGCCGTTGCTGGTTATTACAACAAAGCAGCTCCAGCAGCCCCAAATACTTATCAAGGATCACAAAAAGCCGAAGACATCATCAAAGCATTGGCTGGGCAAATTGGCTATACATTCGAGAATAAAAACAATGCTACATACGTTTTGCAAAATCAATATTTGTCAGGATCAACGATTGAACAAATACAAACGGTAGCTCGTAACGCTTCTTTCCCTTTAATCGTTGAAAATAATACTGTTACGATTTTTCCTAATGACGGTACTCGTGATGACATTGTTATTAATTTAAGCGCAGAAACTGGTTTGGTAGGCTATCCCTCTTATTGGGAGGCTGGATTTGTAGTGAAATCTGAATTTAATCCTATTGTTACTATTGGACGGATAATTAATCTTAAATCTCAGATTCCAAAAGCAAACGGAAAATTCCCAATTCAATATGTTACGCATGAATTAAGCACGTTGACTCCTGACGGTCCTTGGTTTACAACCTCAAAATTAAGCCCTGCGGTATATGTCCCAAAAAACTAATCCCCCAGTTCAAACCAATCATGTCCCAGCAGACGCAGCGTCTGAAGTTGGGCGAATGGATTACATTATCAGATCTGCTTTGTCAGGTCTAAGAACTGCTATCCCAGTCAAAGTCATATCAGTAACCAATAACGGTGGATTATCTGCGATTGGAAAGGTATCAGTGCAGCCATTGGTGAGCGCAGTGGATGGCGATGGGCAAGCTTGGGCGCATGGAATTATTCACAATGTCCCATATATGCGAATTCAAGGGGGGTCCAATGGAGTAATCCTAGACCCAGCAGTAGGTGACGTAGGTATTGCCACTGTATGCGATAGAGACATTTCTACAGTTAAAAATACTGGAGCAGTTGCAGCACCGGGCTCAAATCGAAAAAATGATATGTCCGATATGGTTTATTTGATGACCATTATTGGAGCAGCACCTAGTCAATATATTCAATTTAATAGCTCAGGGATAACCATTCATTCCCCGACCAAGGTTACAATTACAGCACCGAATGTAGAGGTTATTGCGGATACCAAAGCGCAAATTACTGCGCCAAACGTCCAAATTGACGCTTCAACGGCTTGCACGATTAATGCTCCTACCATTACATTGAATGGTGCGCTCAATCAGACAAGCGGTGGAGCAGCTACATTTAGTGGCTCAATGACTGTAACGGGTGACGTTACGGCTGCGGGTACAAGCGTTCATACGCATAAACATGGCGGTGTTACAACGGGTGGCGGTCAAACAGGAACTCCAGTATGACAATAATTCAAAATACCTTACTGCTAGACCAAGACGCTTGGGATTTGGTTCTCGATGTAAACGGGAATATCGCTCTAGCAGCTACTCCGTACTCAATCGCTCAAGATGTTGCTTCAGCAACAAGAACTTTTTTGGGGGAATGCTGGTATGACACTGATCTAGGTCTACCTTACTGGCAGCAAATTCTTGGAGAATTCCCGCCATTGCAGTATGTAAAGCAAAAAATAGAAGCGCAAGCTTATACGATTCCAAACGTTGCAGCAGTAGACGTAAGTTTTTCTTCTTTTGAAAATCGTAGCTTGACTGGTCAAATTCAAATAATAGACACAGATGGAGTCACTAATAATGTGGCTTTTGGAGGATAAATGAGCACAAACGTCCCAGCAATCACTTGGGTTAATGGAGCACCAATACTGCCAGCAGAGGCTGACATTCTTACTGGTGTTCAAACTGACATTGACGTTGCTTTTGGTGGCGGTGTTAATCCATCATTGCAAACCCCGCAAGGGCAGCTTGCTCAAACTGAAACTGCAATCATTGGCGAGAAAAACAATGAAATTGCCTATATTGCCAATCAAGTAAATCCTGCGTTTGCTTCAGGTATTTGGCAAGATGCGATTGGTTATATCTATTTCATGAATCGTATTCAAGCTTCGGGAACGGTGGTAAATGCTACCTGTAATGGGGCTGTTGGTACAGTAATTCCCATTGGATCTATTGCCCAAGACGTAAATGGATACCTCTACGCTTCTACTGCTGCAGCAACAATTCCTGCTGGCGGTAACGTAACTGTTCAATTTCAAAATCAAACAACTGGTCCAATTTCCTGCGCCATTGGTGCGCTCAATAAAATCTATACAGCCGTTGCTGGATGGGATACCGTATCCAACCCTACTGCTGGGGCAATCGGCAACAACGTAGAGTCTCGGGCAGAGTTTGAATTACGCAGACAAAATAGCGTTGCAGTAAATGCCGTCAACTCCCTGCAATCCATTTATGCTGCAGTGTTAGCAATTACTAACGTAATTGATGCTTATGTTGTTGATAATTCAACAAATTCAACAGTTAACTATGGCAGCACAAGTTATCCATTGGCAGCGCATTCAATTTGTGTAAGCGTTGCTGGAGGCACTTCTTCTGATATTGCAAATGCTATTTGGAACAAAAAACCACCGGGATGTGGATATAACGGAAATACTTCGGTAACTGTTTACGATACAAGCTATCCAACCCCATATCCAAGCTATACCGTAACGTATTTGGTTCCAACATCAACCCCAGCCTATTTTGCCGTTCAAATTAAAAATAACGCATTACTTCCAACTGACATTATTACTCAAACAAAAAATGCGGTAATTTCATCTTTTAATGGTCAAGACGGTGGCACTGCAGTAGGGATAAACACAACAACCTATTCAGGTAGATATTACGCAAATATTAATGCAATCAATCCAAACGTCAACGTTGTTGAGGTATATGTTGGGTTAACTGCAAGCCCAACCACTTTATCTGCTTCGTTTGGCATCGATCAGTTGCCAACTATTTCAGCCTCTCAAATTGTGGTGACTTTGGTTTAATCATGCAAAATTGGTCAGAAACCCTTCTAAGTCAATATTGTGATGCTCCTACTATTACGAGTTTGCTTGATTCTTTTAATGGTGCAGTTGATCCTTCTGTCGATATTGCTAATTTCTATCTAAATATTTGGGATGTTTATACGGCAGTAGGCAATGGATTAGATATTTGGGGTGCAATAGTTAACGTATCACGTTATTTGCAAATTCCAACTTCTCCAAATTATTTGGGATTTGATGAAGCTTATTTGGCTCCTTACGCTTCAACGGGTCCACAACCTTTTGACCAAGCTCCATTTTTTACTAGTGTTGCTTCAACAAGCACTTATGCTTTATCAGACACCATATATCGACAGCTAATTTTAATTAAAGCTGCGATAAATATTGGAAATTTAGCCGTTCCGCAAATTAATTCTTTATTGCAAAAATTCTTTGGAGCTTCTATCGAAGGAAGTCCATACGGTATTGCTTATGTAATTGATGGATTAAATCAAGGATTTACTTATCATTTTAATTTTGTACCTAGTGCAGTTCAACTAGCAATCGTGCAAAATTCAGGAGTGTTTCCTAGACCCGCTGGTGTTGCAGTCTCAGTAACTTATTAATAGGATTTAATATGCAAAGTAGCAATATACCTTCAAAAATTCCCCTTCCGTTTGCTTATTCTGCGGGTCCAAGTTATAAAAATACCATTCCTACTGCCTCTCAAATTGGCATTACAAATGGTAAAGCGTCTTTAACTGACGGATTTCCACCCTTAACATTTCAGGCAATTAGCTCAGGGGGTGTTCCTCCTTTTGGGGCAGATTTCAATGGAATTTTGAATGAAATTACTGCCATTCAACAGTGGCAAAATGCTGGCGGTCTTTTCCCTTATGACTCTGCATTTTCTACTGCTATTAGCGGATACCCTAAAGGTGCAGTTTTACAAGCTGCTGCGTTTGGTGGTCTTTGGGTAAGCACTGCAGAAAACAATACTACCAATCCCGATACTGGCGGTGCTGGATGGACCTCTCTTGCTTTTGAGGGGTCTCAATCTGTTTCAATTACTTCTGCAGACGTTACATTGAGCCAACTTCAATCTGCGTATCCAGTAATTATTGCTTCAGGATTAAAAACTGCAGCAAGAAATTTAATTTTTCCTGCGATTGTAGGCGAATGGATTGTTCAAAACAATACTACTGGTGCTTATACCCTGACAGCTAAAACTGCTTCAGGCACTGGTGTTACTTTGACTCAAGGAGAGTCAACATTTGTTTATGGTGACGGAACAAATATTTATTTTGCTGATTCTGCAAAAGTAGCTAGTTTTAACGGACGTGTTGGCACTGTATCTTTGACAGCTTCTGACGTAACCACAGCCCTTGGATACGTTCCTCCTACTCCTCTTGGTGTTGGGGCAAGTGGTACATGGGGTATTAGCATTTCAGGAAATGCTGCGACTGCAACCAATGCGACCAACGCAACTAATGCGACCCTTTCTACTACTCAAGCAGTTGGCAATTCAAGCACAAACATTGCAACCACTGCATTCGTTAACCCCGGTCAAAGCGTTACAACAAATGGCTATCAAAAATTGCCAAGTGGATTGATTTTCCAATGGATGACGATTACCTCAGCCACAACCACGTCTTTCCCAATAGCATTTCCAAATGCAGTATTTAGTGCTCAAGCTACCACAACTTATGTCAATGGATATGCAAGTATTACAAGTTTAAATACAAGCTCAATTTACACTGTTGTATATAATCCAAATGGTACTCAGCAATTTGGGCAAACAGTTTATATTTTTGCAGTCGGGTATTAATTTTAAAAAAGGAAAATTTATGAGCATTACATTGACATTAGAAATAGCAGAAGTTGAAGCAGTTGTGGCTGGTTTGCGTAAGCTGCCTATGGAATTGATCGAAGAAACAGTAATGAAGATCAAAATTCAGGCAATTCCACAAATTCAAGAACAGCAAACTACGGCTTCAGCGGAACCTACAATCTCTGCTGATGAATCAGCGTCTCCAACTGCATAAGGTAAATCATGGATCAGTCTTCTTTAAATTGGTTTTTTGGCATTCTTAACATTGCTTTTGGTGTAATGCTAAAAATGATGTGGGATTCTTACAAATCACTAAAGGAGGCTGATAAAGAGCTTGCCGAAAAAGTCGGAAACATTGAAGTATTGGTGGCTGGACAATATGTTAAACGTGAAGATTTTGCTCAAGTCACCAATCAAATATTTTCAAAACTGGACAAGATTCTTGATAAGCTGGATCAGAAAGTGGATAAATGATGTTTACAAAAATTTGTGCGTTACTCCGCAGAAAAACAGTAGAGCCAGTATTGGCTCCCATTGAAACCCCTAAAAAGCGTAAACCAGCGGTAAAAAAAACAACAGCGAAAAAATTTGTCGCTAAACCAGCAGCCAAAGTAGCAATTAAAAAACCAGCAGCAAAAAAAGTAGCCACAAAGAAAAAATGAAAAAAATGCGAAATTCGAGAACCATGTGGTTTTCGTTTGCATTGGTAATATTTGGTGCTTTGATGGATAACTTCTCTTATTTGCAGAATGTTATTGACCAAAAATATTATGGGATTATTTTGATGGTCATTGGTTTGATTGTTGCTGTCCTTAGATTCATAACGGCTCAACCAGTCCGATAATGTTCCCGCTGTCAATCTTTACCTATGTCAAGCTTGCAACTGGTATCGCAGCTTTAGCCTTTTCTTGGTATCTAGGATATAGCTTTGAAGCTTCTCGCTTTGATCGATACAAAGCAAATCAGGTGCTTGAAACCGAAAAGCTTAAAGATCAACACCAAGCAGCAGCCGACAAAATCGAAAAGGAAAAAAATGACCAAATCAACGCTATTAATTCTCAGCTTGTTAACGCTCTTGTCGAGCTGCGGAACCGTACCAGCAGATCCAAAATTGAAGCCTCCAGTAATGCAGCGTGTGGAACTGGGCTCTCCCTTTATGCCGAGGATGCAGAATTTCTTATCAGGGAAGCTGCCCGAGCAGACCAAATTAGGACAGGAATACAAGCCTGTTACGATCAATACGACTCGATAAGTAAATGACTCCTAACGAAAAAGCATTTTTAGACATGATTGCTCATAGCGAGATTGGAGACAAGCTTTTAGCCAATTCAGATAATGGCTACAACGTCCTTGTGGGTGGGACGTTATTTCATGGGTATTTAGATCACCCTCGTAAACTTGTCCAGCTCAATCCAACTTTAAAATCCACAGCAGCGGGTCGCTATCAACTTCTGTCACGTTATTTTGACGCATATAAGGCAACCCTACACCTAAATGATTTTTCGCCTAAGTCGCAGGATTTAATCGCTTTGCAACAAATTCGAGAATGCAAGGCTTTGGATGATATTAACGCTGGTCGATTTGATGCTGCCGTTTCAAAGTGCGCTCGTATTTGGGCTAGTTTGCCCGGTGCTGGATATGGTCAACATGAAAATAAGCTTGATGATTTAAGGGTAGCTTATGCAAAAGCTGGCGGTACGTTGGCATGACTAATCATTTTATGGTCGGTGTTGACATCGATGCCGTTTACGACAAAGAGGGCGAAAAGCCCTATAAATACAAAAAGCAGCACCGAACTACTGGATATTGCCTTTCATGCAACGCACCCCTGCAAGATAGGGCATTTTGCAATAACTGGTGTCGAGAAGACTACGAATTTGAAAGCGATATGCGTAAGAAGATCGTTGGTAAATCTAAGCGTTAACGAAACCCGCTTAGTCTTACTGGTGTAAATGCAAGCGTAGCTTCAAACCTAAGAGGTTTAGGAATGACGTTATCATCCACCAAAGTCCTAATTTTCCAAC
>JAULBY010025106.1:0-17306 GCA_032358315.1 Ophiocytium majus | reverse complement strand
GGCCTGCTGGCCAGCCCCCAGCAACATGTCCCAGGTGTGTCTCTCCATGCACTCCTGACTGCTGCTCTGTTGCTGCCAGTTTGCTTCTGCTCTGCCCACCTCACAACCTGCTACTAACAACAGCCTCAGCATCCGATAGCGTGAACCTGCTTCACAAAGTGGCTCAACGCAGTGACAGTGACGGCGCACTCACAGAGCATCGAGCGGTTGCACGGCGCCTGGCGCTGTGGTGCCACCTAGGGTGCACACGAAGTTAACCCCCCGTGCCACGCACCAAATGCACTGCACAAGTTGTGTGAGCAACGCAGGTTGCCGATGCGCACACACAGAACATGCCAAGGGTCGGCACTTACAACATGGCCAAGAGGTCAGATTCTTAGATTCTCATTTGTGGGTGGCAACTGCAACTCTATGACTAATATGTATTTATGTATTTATATATTTTATAATAAACTTCTACACACTAGCCTGCACGTCCTGTAGGAAGCTGCTACCGATGGGAAGCGGGCGGGGCGGACAGAGGCCCCTGGTTCACCGCGACAGCAACAATCATAACCAGGCCCCTGTAACGGCTTGCACCAGTGTGCACTCATGCACCAGCAACCCCGCACACGCCACATTCCCGCGCCAGAACACTGTCATCTAAGGAATTCGAGGTGCCTGCGCCCCCCTTGCGCCACTGCTGCTAGGTGACAAAAGCCCGCATGCAAACTAGCATGACCCCAGTACGTTGCATCATGCATCTGGCAGTGCCAGGTGTGCATGGCCACCTCAGTGCTTGAACTTTGCCAGTCCCCACCAGAGCGCAAGGGCGGGCCATGTGTGCCCGGAGCTGAGCCCCAAGATCCGGTAAAAGCAGTGGTGGGGGCCTCAGCTCAAGGGACAAGCGCCCAAAACGAGCCGTCGCGCACTGGCAAGTCCACCAGCAACGTTCACCAGCCCGCAGGCTAGCATTCACCGCCCTCACTAGCAGCCCCCCCGCCCACGGCCGCATGCGCCCGACAGCGGCTTGCTGCTCTGCTGCTGCTGAGCACTGCTGCAGCTGCTCCCACTGCCCTGCTGAGCACTGCTCCTGCTGCTGCTGCTCCTGCTGCCCCTCTGCTGCTGAGCACCCGCATTTTGGCCGCGTCAAATAAACGGCTTCACGCCGCGCACCTGACAAACGGCTTCATGCCGCGCGCGCGCATGTGCTCCAGGTGTGGCAGAGCCAGGTTGCACCCACCCCCCTTGCGCCGCCTGCGCCCATGACGGCGTTGTGCATGCACTCACTTGGGCTGCAGCCCGCGCGCGAATGCATGTCCTCCAGCAGGCGCCCCCCTTCCTGCCACATGCTGCCCACGGCCCACACGATGATGGCAGCAGGCACCCCCCTTCCTGCCACATGCTGCCCACGGCCCACGCGTTGATGGCAGAGTTGTGGTGGACCTGCGGTGGGCGGCCGGCAGCTGGCACACATACCATGGTACCATGGCGGCCCGTGGCACCCAGCGCTGGAACTGCTCTGCCTGCCGAAACCACCACGACCAAAAAAGGTAAGGTCCATCTTGCCTCACCCTTTGCCGTACCCTGTACAGCTAGGCCAGTGCTTAATGGTGTGCCAGCCCTGCGGCGCCTGCCGCAGTCATTCCTGACCCCGACACAGCAGGCAGCACCACTGCGGCTAAGGCACCAGCGGCCCTCGCATCTGCGGCAGCGGATGGGGCACCTGCGGTCAGGGGTCGGTAGCACGCAACCATATGTGCACGAGCCGGAGCCGGACTTCAGCTCTGAGGCGGAGACGCGGATGGGGCTGCAGAGTTGCTGCCACCGTTCGCTGTGGGCGCCGAGCGCTTGTTTCCCCGCCTCAAAGTTGAAGTGCCACTCCAGCTCGTGCACCAATGGTTGTGCGCCCACAGACCGCAGGTGCCCCGATGCGTAGATTCCAAAGCGCTGCTGGTGCCTCAGCGTTTCGGCAGTGGTACTGGCAGCTGTGTCGGCATCGGCAACGGCTGCCGCAGGTGCCGCAGGGCTGGCACAGCGCTGACCTAGCTGCAGAGGGTGAGGTCGAGTCTGCCGTGGCAAGCAGCAGCACCAACTGACAGTCCAAACTTGTGGGCGAATCTCGCAAGGTGCAGCCAGTGGCACTACTAGTGGAGTGGACATGGAGGAAGCCTGCCTTCCCAAAGCACGTCACAGACACCAACTGCCATTCCCCCCCCCCCCACTCGCTCGGGGCAAACAAAAGCTGTACCTGAGCCAGATCCCAGTTCGCCGCAGTCATCCCTGTCCTTTCTCGTGTGTGAACGCGCCGCCACTTCCTCCCTGTTCAGGAGCCGCTGCCGCAGCGCCAAGCCCAAGCCCCTCCTCCTGTGGAGGCCTCCTCTCGCAGCTGCAGGTGGTGCGTTCCAACTACCCGGGCTACTACCTGCTTACCTGGGTATGAAACTGCCCGCCCACTTTTCCAGGCCTGCAGAACCAGGACCAGCGCGTCACTCGCACGAGGAGCATCAACCTGGGGCAGGAGCTGGCCACGGCGGTCTGGCCCCGCTGCTGCTGCGGGCAGCGAGGTCTGTGCAAAAAGCTGGCACTGAAACGGCGGCGCGCTGGCGCTCACAACGTCCCTCGTGCTCCCAGGCCTGGTGCTGTGCTCTCGTGTGGCGATGCGGGTGCCTAGCGCGGCGAGCGCCCCTGGGGGCGCCTGCCCTGGACGCCCATGCACAGGAAAGGGGGGGGGGGGCGCACTGCTGCTGCGGAGATTAGAGGTCAGGCAGGGCCTGGCCCGGCCCCCGCAATGGGGGTCTGTGCTCTTGCTGCTCGCTGCCCCACTGAGTTGGGATGGATTGCTCTGTTGGTGGCTGGCGACTCTGTCTCAGCTGGATATCGCGGGAGGGCACCACTTGTGCAATCCTCCGGGAGCTGGGAGAGACCGCCTCTCCCTTCTCTTCGGGCCACCTCCGTCCAAAGCAGCAGCACCGTGCGTTGCCCGAAGCCCCCCGTCCCCGTTGCTTGTTTTCGCCATCCCACGCTAGTGATTACAGTAGCGGCCCTTTGCCTTCATGTTCGACTGGAAACACCTTTGGTGTTTTACTTATAAACGGCAGGAACAGGAAGGTACCATGGTGAGTATCACTTGCACGAGGAGCATCAACCTGGGGCAGAGCAGGCCACACGGTCTGGCCTCGCTGCTACTGCGGGCAGCGAGGTCTGTGCAAATGGCTTCGCACTGAGGGGGCGGCGCAGTACCCGCGCCCGCACGTCCCTCGTGCCCCAGGCCTGGTGCTGTGCTCTCGTGTGGCGACGTGGGAGCACTTGCTGCTGCTACGGATATTGGAGGCCAGGCACTGCCTGGTCCGGCCCCCGCAGTGGGGGTTTCTGCAACTTGGGTTCCCTGCCCCTCTGAACGCGTAAGGTTGCACTGGTGGTGGCCGGCGATCTGCCGCAGCTCAGTTCGCGGGAGGGCACCACTTGTGCCGTCCTCCGGGAGTTGGGAGCGGCCGCCTCTCCCTTCTCTTCGGGCCACCTCCGTCCAAAGCAGCAGCACCGTGCGTTGCCCAAAGCCGCCCGACCCCGCTCCTAGTTTTCGGCATCCCATCCCAGCCGCAGCTTGCCAGGTTACATGAAAGTACTACCTATTAGTAGCGCCTTTTGCCTTGTTTTTACTACAGTATCACTGCAGAGCTACCATTCATTTACGCATGCCGCGCGCGTACTGCATGCATGCAAGCATCCCATGTCACGTGCCGCTTGTGTAGCACAGCTTTCCCCCGCGGGAGTCTCCACCTTGTTGTGGTACGGGGGCTTGGCATCAAGCCTCACCAGCTTGGCGCCGTACCAAGAGAGAACTGCAGCTGCTTGCTTTCGTAGATGGAAGTACTCACGTAAAAAAACAACACATGACACAACACAAACCCCTATCTATTACTCCTCATGGATGCAACGAAGCGGCCGCCCATGGTGCCTGCACTCCTACAAGCAGGGGTTCCCCACTGCGATGACACCTGCACACGGGGATGGCCATGTTCCGGGACATGGTGTTGTAATCCATCACAGTAGTGTTGTGGCAACATGCCAGGCTTATTAGAGTGTGCATTGTTGAGCATTGCCATTTTGTTCGCTAGCTGCTGTTGCTTGCCCGTGAAGGATTGCTCCTGGACTACTGGTATACTAGAAGTACTACCGAAGCACTTCAGTATATTTCCAGTATACTTAAACTTCCAGTACATGCAACTACAGTAGTAGTACTTCGTAGTTTTGGCTATTTGCACTTGAGGGCGTGCAAGAGCTCATGCCATGCCTGTCAGCGTAAATGAAGCCACACAAAAAAAATGCTGACCACACAAACTACTACTTGCCACAATCGCATGCGCGACCGTCACACACGCGCACTTCTGGCATGGTCTAGACCTGGCAAGGCAACAACTATCGAAGTGTATGCCCTCTTACCGCAGGCCACCAAGAAGGCCTGGGTACATTACCAAATACGCAACATGGCGGCGACACGAATGCCGGTTGCACATGGCAGTGCGTCACATGCTGCATGTCACCGCAAGCGATGATGCGCCATGCACAACGCCGCCGGGTGACACTAGCGTTTGCTGTGTGCACAGCGCGCCGCCTGCCGCTTAAAAGGGAATCCTTGTGGCGCCACTACCACAGGCAGGCAGTTGCAGCAGTGCACCAAGCCACAGCTGCTGCTGCAGCAGCGCAGGGACGCAACCAAAGGATGGCACAGCAACGCTCGTCTACTTGGACAGGGTGTCCAGTCATTGTTCTTGGAAGTGCAGCTGGCTGCCGCGTGCCGGCTGTGCTATGTGAAATGTCGGCTCCCGTCCCGCGCGCAGCAGCGCTAGGAGCGGGCCTGTGCAACATCGTAGAGCTGTGCCAGCAGCACCAGCAGCGCAACCCGGCACCCATGCGGGTAACATCCCAAGTCTCAAAAACCACACCTAGCAGTAGCACTACGCTGGCAGTGCACCCGGCTCGCACGGGCATGCACTGCGCCGCCCCCCCCCTTCCCCCCCCATTTCTCCCCCACACCCCTCACCCCAGTCTTGTGCCCCACATCCTTTGCTCCCAGGGGGTGGCTCATGGCACCCGTTGCCACGGCACCCACGCCAGGTCCCCATTTGCGCAGGTGCAGCAGGCACAGCAGCGCAGCGGGGCGGCGGCGCTATGTATACATCTCGTAGAGCTTGAGCCCGCAGTTGAGCATGATGGACACCATGAGCAGAATCGCCAGCACCGCCGGTCCGGTGCGGTCTTCGTACGGACCCGGTGCCCTGCGGAGCAGCATCGCGCGCGGCGGCGGTTGTTGCAGGGCGCTCTGGGGTAAGGGGGGGCGCTGTCCCGCTGCATACCGCACTGCCAGGCTCCACAAGCAGGCGCTGCAAGCACTGTAAGGTGGTGTGCCCGGAAAGCCTGAGGAAGGCATAGGTGCTGACGAGCAGGCAACATGGCTGCTCGGTGGCCCGTCCCAGCCAGGCGGGATGACAGGCGGAAGGAGCGGCACGCAAGCGGGCAGGTGGCCACAGCGCCGCCCACCGCTCCAACTAGTCTACATAGCGACCGGTGAACCTGCATCATGCGTGCCGTCTAGACCTTAGGTGGTCCACCGGGCTCATTGGTCTTGATGGACCAGAACAAGGGGGGGGGGGGGGGGTACTTTCGGGCACTGTGACAACTACAAAAGTGATATACACTGTAGCGCTTACACATGGTGAATCAAACGGAATATGTGGGAGGTATGTGGGAGGCATGTGGGAGGTAGGTATGCTTCTAGTGCTACTGAAGCCTTTTGTACTGATTTATCGGCCTAAACCACTTCAGGAGTAGGTGTTGTATGGCAGTGGTTTATCGTGGCTGCAGTGGGTATCTGCGGCGGATGCACCCAGAGGCACATGCCCAAAGCAGTGTCAGAGCGCCTTTGCTCTGTGCAAGCGCGCAGGCGCAAAGCGAGCGGCGCTCACCTGTGCCGTATGAGCCTCGCGCGCCTCATGTACTGGAACAGCGCGTACACCACAAACCCAATCGTCACTGGCAGAAGGATCAACCCATAGAGCTGTGGGCACACAGGTACAAGCACACAAGCGGACAGAGAAGTTGTGCACGCCCCGCGATGTCAGCAATGGGAGGCTGGCACAGCACGGCAGGCAGTCTGCCAGACATGCTCGGCTTGGGCACCGGCACCTGCTGCACAAAACTGCCGCCAGGTTTCTTCGGGCAGCTCAGCAAAAACTGCAACAGCCGCCAAAACTGCCAAACGCAGAATTGACTGGTGAGCAACCACGTGCTTGCATGATGATGCGTCACGACAGCGGCGCTCAGCCCCCCCCGCCCACTCTCTCCCCGCTTTCCATGTCGCGCGCCGACGGACCACAGAGGTGCCGCTCCCAGTGTCGGCAGCACACGCTGCCAGTAGCGCACAGCTTTGCGCTGAGCAGCTAGCTCCCGCAGCTGAACATGGCCACAGCCCGCATCCGCGGGCAAGGGCCACGCCCGCCGCCTTTGCTCTGGACTCCTGGCTGCACACACCCGCCAAAGGTCCGCCCCCACATGGCCCCCACATGCCTCAAGTACACCAGCAAGTGCTGGTGCTCACCTCCGTCCAGGGGTTGCGTTCCGCAAACCTGCAATCCACGCAGGCGTTGGAGGATAGCAGCAGGAGGACAGGCAGCAGCGCAGAAGGGCTGAGAGTCAAAGGCTGGCACGTGCACAGGCGCCGGAGCGCGCAGCGACAGCGCACTGCAAGGGCCGCACTGTTGAGGCAGGGATGTGCGTGATGTTGCACGCGGGTATGGCCTGTGGTGCCATGTGCCACCACTGCCGCGGCTGCTTGTGGACTGCTGCAACCGCTGCCATGGTTGACTGAGCGCGTGCGCGCGCGGCGCCACCAGTGCATGGTCTCCCACGTCCATTCAAGGCAGAGCAGGAGGCACCCATGTGGCAGGCGAGCATTGCATTGACTCACGCTATGATGGCGGTCGCAATGGTCGCCAGCGTCACCGCCATGTTCATCCTGACGGGCGCAGCAGGGGGGGGGCGCACGCACAGGCATGCACGCACACAGCAGCCGCAGTGTCAAACCAAATGCCAGTTTGTGCAATACTACGTGCAGTACTTTGGGTGACACTCCTTCAGGTTGACCCTGTAGCTGCTCCGCCCCAGCTGCTCGAGCAACTGTACAACCTGTGTGTCGCAGGCTGCGCTCGCAGACTGGAAGTCGGCACCAAGTAGGTGGGACACATTGAATGTGCACTGTGAGACGCTTGCTGGGTGTCACTGTCCAGAGCTATAAGCTTGAAAAAAAGACACACCACTGGCAACCATGGGGCCTTGCTCCCTCGGTGCAAACCCCGGTCGCCCCCGACTAGCCTTGACAATGAAAAATCCGTTCGAAGCCAATTCAGAGCATGTGTGCTGTGTGCTACCATTGCACACTGAACTTGACATACTACTGTAGTACATGTCACAGGCATGTGGCTGCTGGCGCGCCAGCCACAAGCATGCCAGTGCCGAGTGCAAGAACCAGAGTCACAATGTGGGCAGTCGCTATCTATAACATGCAGCTGAAAAACATGCACAATGCAAGCGCCTGCCCATGCACCGCCTGCTTAGCTGATGGTGCTCCAGGGCTGCAGCAGTGCGCCGGCCTCGCAGTTGCCACAGCTGCACATCCCAGGTGCATGAGGCTGTCAGATCTGAGCCAACGGCTGCCCAAACAGGCATCCTGGCTGCAAATGCAGCACCACTCATGCACACGCTGCATTGTCTACATGCAATGGCCAAGCTGTCTGTGTGCGTTCGGCGGCGTGCACTTGTACTCTGCTCACGGTTCCCGTCCGCGTTAATCATTGTGAGCATGGGCGCGAAATGTCCGTCTTCGACAAGTAGCAGCTCCCGGCAAGGGCTGCGGCGAGCTTGTCACCAATAAGTAAAGCTGTTCGGTAGGCCCCAAGCACATGCTACGTAGTAGGTTGAGAGCACCGCAGCTCGCAACTTCATATGGTGTTGCCAGGACGGCCAACAGGGGCGAAGCAAGCGATTTGCGGCGTGCAGCTATAATCCTTTGACGCCGTGTGACTTGAGCGTGGCGCTGCTGCAGGCAGCAACCCTACCCACCCTACTACAGCTTAGCAATTAGACTTCGGCTGGCGGCGCCGCCGTGCAGGTGCTTCTGCCGTCTTCATGGTGAAAACATGCCGCGAGAGCCCTTCAAAAGGGCGAATGAGCAGCTGCTGCTGCTTCTGGGGCCCCTTCGTTTGTGTAACGCAAGATGCAAGCAAGGTGAACAACAGCAAGTACTCAGCACACACACCACGCTGCGGCGCACGCGCATGCTGTACGTGTAGTGCGCGAGTAGCGACTTTCAACACACCCGCCCGGACCCTCCCTGGTGCAGTGTGCCACCGGTGGCGAATTACACAGCAAACGCGTTTGGAAAGTGTGAGCCGAGCAGTAGGCTTGCAGCCACCGCCGCATGCAAAAGGCCACACAAGGCTCCTCTGCAACTGCAAGCCACTGCCAGGCACTGGCGCCGACTGCCGCCAACTTACTCACAATAGCTGCTGCTGCAGCTGCTGCCTCACTTGGTGAAGTACTTCAACTCATGAGTTTTGTGAACCAGCACTCACCAGGCAATGAAGGTGCGCTCATTGCTGAAGAACACCTTGGGCTCCACCTTGATTGATGCAGCCTGCGCGCCACATGATTGGTGCGCAGCAGCTGCTGCTCAGCACCATGGCGTGCAGACCGCGCAGCTGCTGCCAAAAGTTGTGTTCGGCGCTGCAGCAGCAGAGGCTTGCCCCAGACCGTGGCTACCAGCGCGGTGTCACACAACTAGGGAAGCAGGTAAGCGCAAGCGCATCGAACCAAACCGGTACAAAAGGGCGTAGGTGGAAGTTCCGCCGCATGCGATGACGCCAATACTACTCTGGTGCTGGCGATATGGCCAGTAAGCATATAACAGCCAGCCACACGCTCTCCGCATCTGTTACCAGACAGCCTTCCTTCAGCACACTGAAGAACCAACCTCCACAGCAACCCAACTGCTCGGACAGTTCCTCCAGCCTGCTTATCCAATGACGCTCCACTCGTGAGTGGCACACCGTCAGACAGAGCAGGCCTGCCGTGCCACCTTCCTCACGACACAGACACAATCACTAGCTGCCTGCGGCCTCTTCCAACACATGTGCGCACACGCTCACGTGGCAGCCGCGCCGCACGCCCCAACCACCGCCTCTCCCCACAGCAAAGGTCCGCGCCACACGCAAGATATCACACGGGACGCGTAGCAGCTGACAATCATGACTCGCTGGGGTGGTAGCAGTGGGGCAGGCGCCAGCAGCCACCTGCCGCTCAGGTGACACAACCATTCCTCTGCACATGTCACACTGCTGGCCCCGGGCGCAGGCCAGCTTGGCGTAGATGGTGACTCAGAAGAGGTAGCGTCCCCACACCGTCCCAGAACTGAGCCACCTGTGCAGTCTGCACCCACGTCCCGCGCGTTTACCCACCCACGTTGCGCCACCTAGGCTCGCGCCGCGCGCGTGTTGCTATTACTGATGTTCAGTTGATAGTGAGTTCATGTGGATTAGACAAGCGCGCACGCACCCGCGCCTTGTTGGCCACATCCTGCGGCTTGGGCTTGGGCCCAAATGGCCACCACCCCCGGCTGCTGCCGCCGCCCCCCTGCTCCGTCCCCCACTGTGTCGCCTCTGCGATGCACGTGGAGCAGGCGCGGCGGTAGCAGCATCAGCAGCAGCAAAACGCATGTCATCAGCCACTGCACACAGCATAGCGACCACAGCAACGGCAGGTGGAGTGCAAGACCCGGCGCAATGCACCAACAATTTTTTGTCTCAAAAGCCATGTTGGTACTTACTGAAGTATTTGTGACTGAGATTTTGGGAACACCACATGGAGGATCCAGAAAGGGACAGGTCCTGACGGCGGCGCTGGCGGCGCGCAAGCAGCGCAGACGAGCAGCTCGGCATGCATTTCCTAATGCGTGCTCAACTCACAGTGCCGGTGTTGCAAAGCCAGCCTGCCTCGCAGCGAGCGAACAACAAACAAACCAAACCAAAACCAGGCCAATTACTTCAGCACTACCAACCAGTGTCCCGCCAATGCACGGACGGAGGTGACCGGGCCAGCCAAAAGCGCAGCGCAGGTGCGGCTGTTGACGGGTGCCGCTACAGGAGCCATGATTGCGCTCAGCTGCTGCTGTCCGGAGAGAGTGTGCCGATGTCCGAGGCTGTGCTCCCATCTCAAGCACGCCACCTGGGCTGTCCGCTAGCTAGTGATTTTCAACCAGATGTACCATCCAGCAAGCCCATCGCCTGCGCCTGTTACTCCGTGCAGCAGGTGCGCCTGCTGCCGCGCGAATATTGCATGTGCTCTGCTGTTCGGGACTCGGTTTCAGCCTGACAGGCACACCAGCAGTGCTGCACGACACTGGGGCTGGCCCACCACCAGCCAACCACTCCCACTAGTGAAATCGAGCGGAGGGCTGCTTATGCTGCCCAAAGCTGGGGGCGCACCCACGGAGCGCGCGCCAACGAAGAAAAAAAATTGCGGCTCCCGGTACCTGCCAACCCAAATGCTGCTGGCGATGAAGTAGCAGCAATGGTGGCACCACCTGCCGTTGCTCTACAGCAGACAATCACTGCACCACCAGCCACTATCTGAAGGTTATCACCAGGAACATTCAGAGGTGAGGTTTGAAAAATCAGCAGCCGCCTTGACATGCAGGGCTGGGATCCGCTGCTGCGGACTTGTGCCTTGGGACTGGCATTGATGCTGCGGGCATATACCTGCCGGTGCCGCACTGGTTTCCACAGGCTCCTTCTCCCGCACCACTAATGGCTCAGCGGCGTCCCCCTCCCCTGCCGTTCCCTCCAGGCTGTTGTCCCTTTGCTGCAGCACACGGCAACCAACACACAGCACCACACGCATCACAACAGCTCCAGTGGTTAGCAGAACCCGAGGATTGCAGCTCCGAAGGCCGCCTGTGGTACCGACGGGCGCAAGCCGGCAGGCTGGACTCTCCATCCGCAGCCGCAACCGCAGCAGCCTCCACTCACCAGAGAGCTGGTCTTCTTGTTGAAAAAGTAGAAGCCGTGCTCCCCTCCCACCAAAGGAGTCTTTTCCGAAGGCATGGCGCAGCCACCACGCCCTCACCTCCCTCTGCGCGGAGCAGCGTCAACGTAGCCGTGACCCAAGCGTGCAGGCTTTGGTTTGCGGGGCGCCCCCCCTCCTTACGCGCTCGAGCAGCAGACACTGTAGCCTGGGGCCCCCCTCTAGTAGTGCACTTTGGACTTGGGGTCGGCAGCACAGCAGCGGCCACGCTGCAGCTGCGAATCGGGGGAGAGGGTGTGCAGCTGCTGCGGACAGCAGCAGCAGCAGCCAGGTGTGCACTCTCGAATCTATGCAGAATGTCTGCGCTGCTCAGCAGGGCGCAAGTCTAGGCGCTTCGGAGCGGCGGAAGGGGCGCATCAAGGTGCGCATGCGTATGCACAATAATGCGCATGCTGCCTGCCTGTGCCTGCATCAATGCAAGCTCATAGCCCTGTGTGTGCCTGCCCCCCACAATTTGTGGGCCACAAGGCAGCGTACATGTCACCCTGCCGGTGTCAGGTTGCGACATTCAGGGCCACCTCGCAGACAACGACGCAATACCGTAGCACAGCGCCAGCAGCATCACCACCAGCACAGCAGCCTGCCTGCAAAAGTCACCCACTGGGACTCATAGCCACAGATACATTGTTACATGTGCACGACTAGTCCCCTCAACAAGGCATGCTGCCCCCACCGACAACCAATGCAGGCGCCAGCCAGCATGCCCACAATTGCGTACACCAGCTGGTGCAGCAGTGTGCAAGGCGTATTGCAACAGCTGCCGCCGCCGCGCCAGCAGCAACGGCATTGCAGTGCCTCACAACATCCCCTGCTCGCTCGATATGCGCAGCCGCACGGGTTCCACCCCCGCCTGACAAAAAAACGGCTAGAGATGCGCACCGCCGCAGCACCGAACAGCTGCGGCAGCCGCCAAACGCAGCAGCGCGCAGTGGATGGCGTGGCAACGGCGCTAGGCATGCCGCCTGTACATTTGGCAAAAACCACCCACCATTTTCAGCAGGGCGGCGGCAGACAAGGTAGCGATGCTGGACGGTGCTGCACAGCACAAGCACACCCATGCACGCGTGCAGCGCGCGCCGCTGCAGCCGCAGCCCCCGGCGCCTGCTGGGCGTCGCATCCATTCGGCGGCAGCACAGGCAGCTGCACCAACAGGCATCGCCACCCGCGGCGCCTGCTGCTGGGGGTGGCACGCACATGGTGTCGCGGCCAGGCGGCAGACGGCGGCGGCAGCGGCCGGCACGCCGTCGTCTGCCCACCATGTGTGCCACGCCGCAGCAGCGGCAGCCAGCGCGTGCCGCGGCAGCGGCGGCACACGCCGGCCGCTGCTGCAGCGCTGGCCGCTGCTGCCTCTGGCCTGCCCTAGCCCGCCTTTCGAGGGTCCCGATACCGGAAGGTCGAGGGCTTGGCGGGCTGGAGTTCGTCGCCCGAGAGGTTGCCGACGGCGAGCCGCATGAGCAGGAGCAGCACGCCAAAGATCACGCACACAATGCCCAGGCCGCTCGTGTAGCGCGAGTGCTTCACGTCCAGCACGTCAATCTCGTGCTGCACACAGAGCATGGCGGGGCCGGGAAGGGGGGGAAGGGGGGGGCATGGTAAACCCTTAATGCTATGAGAGATAACAGGAGGTGAAACAACCTTCTTTCAACCTTTTTTCATGCTGAGAAAATACCACACCCACCACCACGGGTGTAGTATTGGGAGCACAAGCAGTAGCGACCTCGGAAGTGACGGCCGCTGGCTGTGTTGACGGACGTGCGGCACGGGTCAGGCGGCAGCAGCACAATGCCTCACCTACACGCAGCTCAGAAAGGAACACGGGGCCGCTGCCTGCCGAGCAGTTCATTCACGCAGTGGAGGGGCCACTTGCAGCCCTCTCGATGGTGCAGTAGCACTTGCCATGGGCCTGCCCAGATGGTGTTCTCAGCTATGCTGGAGCGGCTGCCACCACTATAGCGCAGAATACACGCTGCTGGGCAGCGGGAAATGCTACTCAAACTCGCTGCACTGACGAGCAAGCTGCGGCTGCGATTGGCACACAAAAGACGGACGTCCTGTTGCTGCTGCTACAGTTGCTGCTGCTACAGGCACCCGCCACATGGTTTCAAGTGCCGCAGCGGACAATGATGCCATAGGGGAGCACTCACTTGCTGGGCGCACACCTCCTGCACAGGAATGAAAATGAAAACTGCTCATGCTGCCATCGTCGCAGCAGTGTGCCAGTGCTTGTGGTGTAGGCACTGCAGAGGCATGCCGTTTGTGGCTTCCGCCACGAGTCAACCATGGGCATGCAGCAGCACTGTGCAAGCCTGCTGCAGCTGCTGTCTCCGCCTTTTACAGCTCCCCACCACAGCAGCAGCGGCAGAGGCGGTGGAGCTGCCCGGTGCTGCAGTATCACATGATACCAGTACATTAAAGTATATAATAACAAGAGCACAAGACTGCGCATGCCACTGGTCGGCGCCCATCACAGGCACCCCCCCGTACCTTGATGTATTTGAGAATCTCGTTGGTGCGCACGCGCGGCACCTGGCGCCCCAGCCCCCGCGTGCTCATCGCGTGGACCTTGTGGTTCCCCCCATCCTGCAGCAGGCCAGGCCACCGCGTCACCACCAAGTGCCCGCCGCGGCAGCGCCAGCCCCCACGCAGGGTAGTGATGGGCAACAACACACAGCGCCAGCAACCATGCAAGTGGGAAGACAAGGGTGGGCTTGAGACGCAAGGGGCGGGCGTTGGTGGTGCTGCCGCCTCGCGCTGTTGCATCGTTGGCGCGAAATGGCGGGCGGTACTTTGGTGTGTGCGCGGCTAACTTGCACCTTGGGTAGGCAGTGTTACGTCATGGGGGAAGCGTACAAGTGGCGCACCAGTGGGGCTCAACCAGCGAGGGTGGCATGCAAAGTGAGGACACAGCTGTTCAGTGGAATGCTGCAGCCTCGTGCAGCTGCCGTGTGGTGCACATGGTACCCCCAGGCCTTTGGTTGACAAACAGAAAACTGCATATGCAGTGGGCCATGATTGACTAGGGCGGCCCTCGCCAGTCCGCAGGGCGGCCAGCTTGCATGTTACACCACCGGCCGCTGCAGGAGAGTACTGTGAACCATACTGCAAGCGAAGAACCAAAATCTGACCCATAAGCAACTGTGAAGATAATTCTTAGGATTCCTGTGGTTGCGGCCTTGTTTTGTAAACTACTACTGTAGTACAGTATTTGTGTTCGATTTCATTTATTGACACTAGTCTGCTTGGGCTGTTTGTGTGGGCAGCTCGGAGTACTGTCATTGTGACCTGTGCACGACTCGTTTGCGACTCTACTACTACTACGTTAACAGGGGCCATTTGCGCTGGCCATACTGCAAGTGAGTGGCAGCAACGGCACTAGCCCGACCACCGGCCCAGTTCTGACGTGGGGTTTGGGCTACCCTTGGTGCAGCTCGGCAGCAGAATGAACAGTCCCTCTGTCGAACTTTATCTACAGCAGGCATCAAACATGCATGGCACGAGACATCCCGAAAAGGTGTTCAGATGATTTGCGTACAGTGAACCGTACCACTACATAGGCACGTACTACAATCATGGCATGAACGCAAACTGCATGCACAAAGACGCACGAGTGCTGGACACTGCTGTGCGCCCATCACCCACATTGCACTGTTCAGCACGGCGCGCCTCTTCTACAACAGTGTGCAAAGGTGCTCGGCAACCCTGCGCACTGGGTATCTACTGCAGCAGGCGCATTGAATGTGGTAAACAAGGGCAACCGCCTTTTAGAAACACTGCCACATGGTTGTTGTGGCCACTTCTTGAAGTTCTTGCTGGCAATAGCATGGTTGTCCTGCCGCAACAGTGTAGCATGGTCCACGCACTTCCCTACGCTCCAACAAATACCTTTGCCATCTCGTTAGCGAGCAGCAGTGGACACCGTGTTCGGTGAGGCTTTTTCCACTCATACGCATGCAGTGTGCACAGGGCTTTCCGCGCCCTAAGCGGAGCTTCACTACTAGTACTGTATGTATAACATTTATGTGCGCCAAGTGCTCCACATGCATCTTTACACGCGACCACTTCTACCGGTGGCTGCGTACTCACCAGCCACTTGATGGAATAGCTGCTCGCCATAGCCCGCCTCTTCTGCCGTGACAGTGTGGTTGGGTCCACAATGGTTCCCTGGTACAGCCGCACCATCTCCGCACCCAGCAGGGCCGCCCGCGGAAACTCTGCCTCCTCACTGTGTGGGTCATCAACATGTGTGCAAGTGATGGTGAGTTCACATGGTTTGGCATGGGCGCACATAGACATGCAGGCTGCACACTGCCGCAGCAGCACACCGACGGGAAAATATGACAAATACCACATGATGGGTGGTGGCAGCCATTTGCTGCAGTGCCATCCGCCACATGTGCGTGTGCGTTTGGCAACAGAAGTACCACTCAGCCTGCAAGTGCTCCCGCTGCACATACTGTAGAGGTGCTGGCACACACTGACTCGTGCTGCGACTCACATGGCGACCCCCCCATGATGCATGCTGAATGCGCAATCCGAGGCGTTGCACACGAGCGACACATGCTCGCTGTTGCCGCGGCAGCTTCGCAGCCCAAACAAAAAGAGCAGAATTGCGAAAATGGTCCAACCCCAGCTGAACAGTTTCAGGGGGGTGATCTTGGGCAGCTCCCTCAGCTGCTGGGTTGAGGGGCGACGGCTGCGGTTACCCATTGGCACGCCAGGTAAGGAAGCAACCAGCACGGAAGGAGTGACAGGAAACAATGTCAGTGGCGGTCCCATGACGGCCTAGGGCACCTGCCGAGGAACCCACTGTCGGGCAACGGACCACGTGCAGCAGTGGTACCCCAGCTGAGCACTGATGCTGGTGCCGCTGGTTGCCTGCGCTGCTGGCACACCTGCGCGAATCACCGCTGCTGGTGATGCCATTCACCTTCCCACAAGCTTAGGGCGCTACACGGGGCAGCAGTGACACACCCTCCGGCACGTGGCACCAAGACAGCGACCACTGTTTTTTTTGTGCCGGCTTTGGTGAGGAACATGATACGGACATGCAAACCATACTGCGCCGCCGCTATGCTGCTACTTTAGACGACAGCACACATGTGTGGCTGTCCTTAACTCTGGCACTCTGCACAGGCAACTTGGGTTGAGCGCAGCGCCGCCACAAGGTTCCAAGCAACAGCCTTGATAAATCGGTGCTCTGACCTGTAGGCACCGGGCAGGTCTGTGGACTTCCGTCGCAACATGGCCGCAGACAGGCACCAGCAGCGGCTGCTGCTGCTGCAGTCCGCGCTCCACAGACCGCGAACCCAAACCCCCCCACACACCGCGCGCTGTGCAAGCCGTGCCTGGCTCTTTCGATGATGATCATGAAGGGGGGGGGGCGGCACGGATGATGGCGCGTGCGTATGTACCGTGTGCACGTTCCTACAGTAGGTCTAAGAGCGAGAGGCAAGGAGAGCGCCAATTGCAACTCGAAAAACTTGACAATTGGCGGCCACGGCGACGGGCACGGCGACGGCCGCGGCATGGCAGGATGCCCCTGGTGTGTTTCTGGTGTCAGCCCTTGCCAGCGGTGCCGCTACCCACCGCAGCGGTGTAGCAGACAGGTCGCTGGAGGCTTCCAAACAGCGCTGCAACACGCTCGCTGGCGGTTTGAAATTCCCAAGCAGCAGCAGCAGCGGCTCCTCCAGCAACGGAGGCCTCCGGCACCCAACACACAGGGGGACGGGGCCCTGCAGCGGGCGCGGCGGCGGCGTCTCACTGGGCGGCACACTGCCCCCGCCCAGCAAGCGTGGCAGGACGGCTAACGGATGCATGGTGCAAGTTTGCCCGCCAACTTCAGGGAGCACTCTGCTGCTGGCTGTGGCGGTGCACGCCAAGCGCAGCGCCTGCACCTCCTCCTGCAAGCGCTGCGGCCGGGCCGCCTGGTGTCTACCTGTGCCAGGTCAGCCTGCCAGGTATTGCACTGCGCTACCGACGCACCCACCTGGTGTTCTGTGTGCCTGTGCCAGCAGTGTTTCTACAGAGGTAGACTGCAATTGAGGTGTGCACTGTGCAGGGACGTTAACACCTGCTCAGTCGGCGGCTGCGCTGCAACCCCGCTCTCTTGCAAGCGTTGCTGGTCGGCCGCCTGGTGCATCGTGCCTACTTGCACCACCAAAGCAAGGAGGGAACCATCACTGGTCCTGCTG
>JAULBY010025095.1:0-17307 GCA_032358315.1 Ophiocytium majus | reverse complement strand
CCCGCCTCGCCGCCTCCGCCGCCGCCTGCAGCCGCGCCAGCGCGGCGCCCGCACCCTGCGCCGCCATCCTCGCCAGCAGCTGGGCTATGCCCAAGGGGGCACCAAAGGAGGGTGACACTCCCACTCCCCCCGCCGCTCCCGGGCCGAAAGGCGGCGGTGGTGGGGCGCGCCGGCGGAGGGCTTCGAGGGCGTCGGAGGTGGTGGAACGGAAGGGGCTGGTGCGGAAGGGGCTGGTGCGGGAGCGGGCGTAGCGCAGGAGCGCCAGCGCGCCGGCTAGGGGGAGGACGACCGCGAGGACCATGGCGCCGAAGGTGACGGCGAGCCCCAGAAGGCCGACGGCTCCCACCGCGAGGAAGGCTTTCTCGAGGGGGGAGAGAGGGGGGGGGAAGGGGGCGCCTTTGTAGCCCCGCCGCTGCTGGTGGTAAGGGGCTGATAGGGGTGGGGGTGGGGGGTAGGTGGGGGGTCGCCGGCGGGGGCTGTGCCTGCTGCGTCTGCTGCTGCTGGAGTTGAACATGACGGTGTTCTGCGAGGATCTGAGGGAGTGGTAGGAGCGGTTGGGAGCATTCAATCCGCTGCTGCCGTGCCGCCAGGCTCGTGACGAGGCTACTGCCATGGCAGGTAGCAGAGGACGGCCGGTGGTGGCAGCGGCGTGCAGTAGCCGTCTGCTGCTGCTGCTGCCTGGCGCTGATGTTGCTGCTCGCGCCAGAGCCGACTTGAGCAGTGCTGGTTGGCGGTGATACAGGCTTCTGCGTGCCAGCCCTTGCAAGCATGCAGGGGAGGCACAGCGCCTGGCACTGCTGCATCGCATCAGGGCGCTCATGGTGTGTGCGGCAGGAATTGGAGGGCATACGCGATGGCACTGCCTGGGCAAAGAGACCTCAGAAGAAAGGCTGTGGTTAAAGGGCGCAAGCACCTTTTGCCTGCTTCCGCCTTCGCAGGTCGAGCTCACACCCCCCTCACCACCATGGCATGGCCATAGCCACCGCCAGCGACACCATCACCAAGGCTAGAGCTCTTTGGTCATCTACTTGTAGCAGGAACAGCAAGTGCAGTCGCTACCTCGGTTTGACTGGCTGTGGTCGTAAGCTGCGGGGCAGGAACGAGGCAGCAGCAGCCAACTGCCACTAGGGCACGACCAGCACACAGGGGTGAGAGCAGCGCCCCTGAAACAGCCACCGGCAGCCACAGCGTCAGGAGCAGCAGTGCTGCAGCGCGAGCACCGCCACCTGGCGCCAACCAGCGCACCGGTAACCCCCACGGGGTGGGTGCCGCGAAGCAGCATCATGGATATCTATGATGATGCTGCACTAGAGACTGAGTTCAGCTCCGCGGCTGTTGACTGCCAGCGAGGCTACCTGAAGGTGGCGGGCGCCATCAGCACCATGGTGTGCCTGTCGCGGAACCAAGAGGAGCCCCTGCTGGCGGTGGGGACAGCCAACGGGTCCCTGGGCTGCCCCCAGGAGCAGCCACGTGGCGGGGCTGGGGAGCAACGAGGGGGGCGGGGGCTGCAGACGCTGCCGGGGGGCGGTAATGTGGTCGCGGTTCACAGGGCGCAGCAGCTGGTGAGGAGCACGCAACAGGCGGGAGGTGGCGACAATGACATGGTGAGCGAAGAAACTCTTCCGGATTGTACTACTGTGCTTTAGTATGGCGCCCTGGCGGACGACCTGCCCTGGCAGGTCGAGCCCTAGCCTGCCGGAGGCTCAGGCCTGCCTGCCAGCAGCACTTCTGGTTGTCGACTGTGGCAATTTGTGAGTATGTCTATGTGGGGCTGGGCACACCATCGCTTCCTGTTGGCCCGCATGACATGGGCTCCTGCACGCCCACAAGTGCAACCAAATAAAAAGATGTAACATGTACATACACGTGTACTACTTCGCAGTACGTAGTAATGTACTACCTCGTTCGCAAAACGAAGTACCTTCTACAAGTACACTTATTGGCGTATTTTTGGGCCTATCATGAAATCTGCAAGACACTGTCACCCATCACTAGCCATGCTGCGGGTGAGCACTGCAGAAGTGCCTGCCGGCGGTGGGCAGCGCGGGTGTGCCAGCTACGACAAAGCGTGTGCGCAAGCGATCTACCGACCGCATTTATGGCGTGTGTTGCTGCTCACTTACTGTACAACATGCGTGTATGCAAGCCCACCAGAGATGACCTGGTTAATCAGCCGCGCATGTGATGCCTGTGTATACAGATGTACATGTATTTGTGTCTGCATTACTTCTGAAGTAGACCTAAAATGTTGTTGAGCCCGCATACCGCCGTGGCTGAGGCAAAAGGCCAGGCCGAAAGCCCATGGGATGATGTGACTGCCTGGTCAATATCAGCTACCCCCACACGCTGTGCGGAACGGTCAGCGCCCTTGAAGTCAAAGGGTGCCGCAGAGTACAACACCAGCAAGGTGTGATGTTTGACGCCGCACTGTGGCATGCTT
The DNA here is from genome assembly GCA_032358315.1 of Ophiocytium majus. Lineage (NCBI taxonomy): Eukaryota > Xanthophyceae > Mischococcales > Ophiocytiaceae > Ophiocytium > Ophiocytium majus. Next base: position 14,867 of record JAULBY010025095.1, on the reverse strand, counting down.
CTGAGAAGGACTTTCAACAACTTGTTAACACATGTATTTCCAAGTACTAGTAGGTGTATGTGAAAGAAACCTTAAAGGTTGCAAGCCCAGATACCGCCCGTGGCTGTGGCAAAATGCCAGACCACAGCCCGTGGGATGATGCATCGCCCCCGCACCCTGCACGCACCGATCAACGCCTTTGAGGGCGAAGGATGGTGCAGAGTACAATTGCCAGCAAGGTGTGATGTGTGATGCCGTGCTGTGGCATGCTTCTGAGCAGGGCTGTCAACAGCTTGTTCCACATTTTCGAACCACATGTGATTATCAAGTATTGTTGCGCCTCCACTGCTTCTGTTGCCGATGCCACCCGCGCCTCCACTGCTTCTGTTGCCGTTGCCACCGCCGCCGGTCCCACCGCTGCCGCCGCCACCACCGCCGCCGCTCCTGCCGCCACTGCGGCCGCGCCTGCTGCTGCTGCCGCCGCCGCTGCTGCCGCCTCCCCCTGCTCTGTTGCCGTTGCCACCGCCGTCCCACTGCCACTGCCGCCACTTCCACTGCCGCTGCCTCTCCTGCCTCTGCGGCCACTGCTTCTGTTGGTTCCACCGCCGCCGATCCCACCGCTGCCGCCGCCCCCACTGCCGCCGCCCCTGCCGCCGCTGAGCAGGGCGCGTGCATAGCTTACGCTGAGCACAAGGGCGACGTCAATGCCCTGTGCGCGCTTGCAGACGGGCGCACCATCGTCACGGCCGGCAGCGCGGGCGCTCTGGGCACCTATGTGCTCAGCAGTGATGGCGACGCGGCGGTGTTGGAGCGGCGGGCGTGTCAGCGGGAGGGGCAGCTGGGACCGGAGGCCATCACGGGGATGGATGTCGTGGGGGCCGCGGCAGTGGCGGTGGATGAGGTGGGGCACAGTGTAGTGTTGAAGTTGTGAATTACAGGTGTTTTGAAGTAGGCAGTGCGGTGTCAGAGCGGAGGGCGTGTCAGCGGGAGGGGCAGCTGGGACCGGAGGCCATCACAGGGATGGATGTTGTGGGGGCCGCGGCGGTGGCGGTGGACGAGGTGTGTTGAAGTTTCATTGTTGAAGTTGAAGTATTGAAGTACAGGTGTTGAAGTAGGAGGGCGGTGGGGCATGTCAGCTGGAGCGGCAGCTGGGACCGGAAAGCATCACGGCGATGGATGTTGTGGAGGCCGCGGCGCTGGCGGTGGACGAGGTGTGTTGAAGTTGTAGTGTGGAAGTTGAAGTCTTGAAGTACAGGTGCTGAAGTAGGCAGGGCGGTGTTGGAGCAGCGGGCGTGTCAGCGGGAGCGGCAGCTGGGACCGGAGGCCATCACGTCGATGGATGTCGTGGGGGCCGCGGCGGTGGCGGCGGACGAGGTGTGGTGCAGTGTTGAAGTTTTAATGTTGAAGTTGAAGTTTGAAGTACACTTACGTGCTAAGATGTTGTGCAGGCCGTGGCGGTCATGGTGGACGAGGGGCTTGGGGGGTGCAGTGTTGAAGTCCTGGTTGAAGTGGCGGAGTACAGGTGTGGAAGTAAGGGGTGCACATGTGGGTGGTGGACCCATCACAGGCATGGGCGCTGTGGAGGCCCCGGCGGTGGTGGTGGACGAGGTGCGGTGTAGTGTTGAAGTTGTGGTGTTGAAGTTGAAGTCTTGAAACACAGGTGTACTGAAGCGGGCAGGGCGGTGTTGGAGCGGCGGGCGTGCCAGAGGGAGCGGCAGCTGGGACCGGAGGCCGTCACGGCGATGGATGTTGTGGGGGCGGCGGCGATGGCGGTGGATGAGGTGGGGTTTGGGTGGGGTGCAGTGTTGAAGTTATAGTTGAAGTGGCAAAGTATTAGTAGGTGGTGCGCATGTGGGCATGGGTGTTGTGGGGACCGCTGTTGTGGTGGTGGATGAGGTGTTGGGGTTGAAACGGCGCATGGGTGAAGTTGAAGCGTTGAAGTTGGAGTCTTGAAGTACAGGTGTTGAAGTAGGCAGGGCGGTACTGGAGCGGCAGGCGTGTCAGGGGCAGGGGCAGCTGCGACTGGAGCCCATCGCAGACAGGGACTTTGTGGGGCCGCTGCGGTGGTGGTGGACGAGGTGTGGCGCTTGAAGTTGTACTGCTGAACTTCAAGTGACGAATTACGTGTGTTGAAGTAGTAGTACATACTTTTGTTCACATACGAGAGGTGAGCTCGTCACGGGCATGGGCGTTGCGGGGGGCCGCTGCGGTTGTGGTGCACAAGTTTTGGCTTGAAGTGGTGCAGTGCAGAAGTTGGACTGTTGAAGTGTTGAACTTGAGGAGCGTTGTTGAAGTGTTGCAGTAGTAGGTGGTGTGTGCATGCTGGTGCTGGGCCCATCATGGGCATATGGACGTCACGAGACCTGCTGCAGTAGTGGCGGACGCTGTCAACACTTCAGGTGCAGCAGCTGTGGCCATAGTGTATTGGAGTGCAAGTGCTGAAGTAGCAGTGTCAAAAGTTGCAGCAGCGGATACTGTTTGTAAACACTGCACTCGCGATTTAGTGCACGTTGATTCAGTGCGGCATGTGGGCAACGGCCTTTGTAGACCACATGGTGGCTATACTGGTGGTGTACACATTGCTTGCTGATCTTGTGCAGGTCTCGCATCAGCGCGCGGTGTGAGCGGGTTGACACTGCCCTGCAACCGAGAACCGGTAGTACTGTTGCAGCACAAGCATCGGAAGTGTTTATACGTGATAACGCAGCAGACACTACGTGGTTGTGCTGCTAAATGCCATGGCTGCCGCTACGCCCGCCTGCTGCTCACTGTTGAAGTTGAGGCATTGAAGTTGAATGTTTTCAACAGCAGACTTGCTAAAGTGTTGAAGTAGTAAGCAGTGTACACGGCGCCCCGCTGCTGCCCTCCATCCACCCACACGAAGTAAGTCGCCCCTCGCATTTTTTGCGTTTTGCGTTGTCAGCTATGGTCTGTGTGTAGGGTTTGTTCCTTTTAAAAACACTCGCTGTGTTGACCCGCTCTTAGAGTAATGCGCCCCCCCCCCCTCCATCAGTAACAGCTCAGGCGACCACCTTGCAACGAGATAGTGCACCTGGTTCTACCACTGAGCCAAAAACTTGTGACGTGGTTACTGCTCTGCCCGCCTGCCGCTGGTGCCGACTGCCGCTGCCCAATCACAGGGCGCACTTGAAGTGATGTGTCCAATTTATTTTATCCCTCCAAAACTTTGCCCAGGCGGTTCTACCTTGAAATGAGTCCGTGCACATGGTTCTACCACAAACAAAATACTTGAAGTATAACAAAAAACTTGAAGTACGACATGGTTGCCACTCTGCCTGCCTGCCGCTCGTGCCCGCTGCCGCTCCCCACCCACCCTCCCAATCACAGGGCATTTATAGACAGTTGTTGTGTTGAGCGACTCTTTATGTAATGTGCCTCACCATTCATTTCACTCCTCTAAAGCTTCTTGCCCAGGCGGCCCTACCTTGAAAGGAGTCCGTGCACCCGGTTCTACCACTGCGCAAAAATGTGACACCGTTTCCCCCCCGCCCGCCTGCCGCTGGTGCCCACTGCCGCTGTCCACGATGACAGGGCGGCTGTGCCTGCCTGGTGGACTTGACTACACTGGCTTGCGTACGGCGCGTGGTTTCCAAGGGTGGGCTGCCACTCGCCGCGGTGTCATTCCAGGTTCGTTAGCACGTGACACCTTCATTAGACAAGATTGCATAGTGCATACTTACAAATACATACTTCGCAGTGTGTACAGTAGATGTATGCAGCACATACTTGGAGTATATACTTCGATGTATTATCATGCCTTCCTGGTGGGTTTGACCACTCGCTTGCATACGACCCGTCGACTCCAAGGGGGTCTGCCATTCGCCGCTGTGTCATTCCTGGTGCACTGCCACATCAAACCGTCACTAGACCACAAAGGATATGTAACTTCGTAGCATACTGTATGTATGCATATAGAAGTAGCATTCCTAATACTTTCCCAAAGTATGATACTTCGAAGTACTTCGAAGTATTATGTAAACTACTACTTCTGAAGTACTACATAGTATATGTACATGTTTACGTGTACGTATATATACGTACAGTGTACATGCATGTACTTCGAAGCATGCAAGGCCTTGGTGATTTACTGCTGCCAGTCGCCGCAGCGTCATTGCAGGTGCATTACCTTGTGAAACCTGATTGATGCCGCTACAGGTACTTCGAAGTATAAGCTCGATACTGCATGTGGAAGAGCCTTGAAGCTTGCTGGGCCTGCCGTCTTGCTGGGGCAAAAAATTAAAAAAGGCAAAAGCGTGTGGGGCGGGCTTTCCCAGCTGGCCAGCACCAAGTAGCCCCTACCCTGCACACGCCTGTCGGTACCCTTAAGGGCGCCGCGAGCGTCGCGGAGAACGATCACCACCAAGGTTTCAGTGTTTTTTTTTGCATTCTGTTGTTGTTGAAATCTGCCCGTTTTTTTGCGAGCTGGCCGGGCGGGCAGTGCGCCACGCGCCGCCCGCGCACCCCAATTTAAGCCAGTTAATGCCCCGTATTTTGGCCATTCTGCGGTACCGCAGAGATTAGGCAGCTGCTTCACGCATACCTTGAAGTACGATGCCGAACCCACCTACCCAGTTGAAGCTGTAGTTGAACATGCAGTCTGCAGTGCACGTTACCCACTGCCCCCGCCCCAGCTGCCAACCCTGCTCACCCGACAGCAAGAACCCCCCGCTTGCAATGGCACCCGCGCCTTTCCCCCCTGTGCCGTCACAGGGAAGGCACCAGAACAATGTCTTTGCCGCGGCGGGCAGCAATCCCGGCGCGCAGCTGTGCCTGTGGGACCTCCGACAGCAGTCGACAGCAACCCTACTTCAAGTACTACAGGTAGTATATCAGAATAATTGTTGAAATACTTATTTACCCCGACCCCCAATCCCTGGGACCCACCCATTCACAGCGGTTTCCTAACTCAAGCCCGCCCCTTGCCATGCCCCCCCCCCCTCCAGGGGAGGCACCAGAACAACGTCTTTGCTGCGGCGGGCAGCAATCCCGGCGCGCAGCTGTGCCTGTGGGACCTTCGACAGCAGTCGACTGCGCCTGTGCTGGCCGTTCGGCACCCCGGCGCGCCGCCCGCGGTGTACTGCTGCCTCGCCAACTGCCCGCTCACGCCTCAGTGCTTTGTGGCGGGCACGACGTCGGGAGAGGTGAGCCGGGGGGTTGCCTACTTTGAAGTACCTCAGAAGTATAATTGAAGTATTAACGTACGTCCAGCCGTTACATGGCAAAACGCACGCTGCTGAGCGTTGTAATACCGAATGCCTGCTGACGCCTCAGTGCTTTGTGGCGGGCACGACGTCGGGAGAGGTGAGCTGCGGGGGTTGTCCCCAGAGAACGTACTTTGATGAAGTATACTACTAGTAGTGTTTGCTGCTGGTGTTACGCCGTACATCAGTAAAATATACTTCACATACTACGTAGTACTTCAAGAAGTATAGATCGAAGTATTTGTGCATACCATGCATATTTCACACATATGATATGGTACTTCAGAAGCACTTCAGAAGTACTTCTGAAGTGTGTATTCATACATGTACATACTTCAGAAATCTATACTGGCGTATACGTCGAGATGTGAATATGTTACCCTGGTGTGCTGCTGCGCTCATCGCTGTCTGTCTGTAACTGTGGTCTGTGCAACTGCAGTTCCTGTACTGCAGTTTCTGTAACTACCGTTTTTGTACCTGCTGCCGTGGCTGTAACTGCCCAGGTTGTCACGTGGGAAATGCGCGCCGGTGACGGCAACATGGGCACCGAGCTCAAGCAGCAGCTGCTGCTCCACGAAGGGTGAGTGAGGGGCCTCCTGCTGCCCGTCACGAGGTGCCGTGGCTCTGACACAGATGAATTCATACATGAATTCACACATGATTTCATAACTCGAATTCACACATTAATTCACACATGAATTTGCACACGAGTTCACACATGAATTCACACATGACATTGCGGCAGCAGCAGAGCTCTGGCGACCAGCAGAACACGCATTCCCCTGTCAGACAGTAATTTTGTGCGTATTATGTCCCTGTCCCCCAACCCCCCCAACCCCCCTCCCAGCGACATGTGCGCAGTGCTGCAGCACCACCCGTCGGCAGCGCGCCTTCAGCACAGGCGCCGACAGCTCCGCTCTTATGTACACTTCGAACTACCATATTTCCGAAATAGTACTTTGAAGTGTTACAGTAGTAACACATACTCTAGCAGTATCACATTCGTGTGCATACCAGAACCATAGCTACTACTTGAACTATGCTCTGACCCATCCCCCCCCCCCCCCCCCCCCCCCCCAACCCCACAGCGATGTGTGCGCAGTGCTGCCGCACCACCGGCGACAGCGCTCCTTCAGTGCAGGTCCCGACCTATCTGCATAAACATACTTTAAGTATTTACACACCATACATATATGGTACATCGCATATCGCCTTGTTAGAGCATACCAGCACTCAATAACCCCTGTCCCCCACCCCCCCCCACCCCCGCCAACAGTGACGTGTGCGCGGTGCTGCCGCACCACCGGCGGCAGCGCGCCTTCAGCGCAGGCGCGGACGGCTCCGTTCTCGCGTGGGGCACAGACGCCCAGCGCAGCGGCGAGCCAGCAGCGCCGGAGGCACTGGTGCCGCCGCAGGGGGGGGCGGTGGTGGCCCTGGCGCTGCACGAGGAGCTGGGAATGGTGACAGCGGTGTCGCGGCATGGCGCGCTAACCGCGTGCACGCTTCCGTCCAACTATGCCAACTAGCAGCGGCGTTACGTAGAGGCGGGGGCAGGGCGCCTGCCAAGCGGCAGCATTGACGCACGGGGTCTGGAGGTAGTGCTGGCTGTGAGTAGGTCGGCGCGCCGTTTGCATGGCGCCGGCTGCAGCAGGAGCTGGGAATGGTGATGGCGGTGTCGCGGCATGGCGCTCTTACTGCAGCTGCCTGCACGCTTCCATCCTGCTATGCCAACTAGTGGAGCTAGGTAGCGACGGCGGCGCGTTTTTGCGGAGCACACGCGCCTCCAGGAGCACACCTGGTCTGGAGTTGGCGCCGAAGCTGACTAGTTCCTCTGTGCGCCATTTGCATGGCGCGGCTGCGCTCGCTGCGGCGCCCGCAGCGTTTGTCGGCAGCGGGATTGGGCAATTGCATGCCACGCTGGCCTGTGCATGCCGTGCTACAAAAACGCCTACCAGCGCACACTGCCAGACCTGTGGCATGCCGACCGCCTCTGCTGAGCAGCAGCAGCACTGACTCAGGGGGGGCGGGTGCACCACCATCAGTAGTGCTGTTGCGCAGCCAACGGCCTTCCCATGTGCGCGGTACGGCGGGGCAGGGGGGGGGGAGGGGCGGGGGGAGCGCCGCTGCATACATACCATTACCACCACAAACACTGGCAAGGTGCGAAATTATCCTTTTTTAATGCCTGTGCTGGCATGCCGGTGTGTCTGATGCGCATGCGTGAGCGCATATGCCTGCGCTGCCTGAACTTGGCTCGAAAGTGCCTGCCAGCTGAGCGGTACACAATGAGAGGAGAGGCTTGCCCGTGCTGTAGGGGGCACCCAACGCCACAGGCGCCAACGCCTCGCACTGCACCACGGTGACCCGCGAGCTAAACAGCAGCGGCAGCCTTGCAACGGCACATGGCATACAAAGTGCAGACGCCACAATCACGGCTGCAGTTCATGAACATCTAGCGTGCGTGTACTGCACATACACACATGTGTAGGGCGCTGTCGACATGTCATGTGAGCAGCGGCGACTCATTCATGAACAGAACACGCGGTGACTCATGCATGAACAGAACACGCGGTGACTCATTCATGAACACGCGGTGACCCATTCATGAACATCTAGCGTGCGTGTATTGTGCCGCGATCCTGTCCGCTGCCACGTGCGAGCAGCGGTGACTGCTGCCCCCCCCGGTGCCCAGCGCGCAGTGCACGCCGCTGCAGGCCCCAAGGGTGGCGTTACGCAACGACATCTTGCACGCTGTCGCAAATGGACATTGGCACAGCGCGTGCAAGAAAAGTGGGCGCCTTTTGCCAGGGGCCAAGAAAAAAAAATGGGCGCGCAAAAGCGCGGGGTGGGGGGGGGGGCTATAGTAGTAGGTGTGCATGTGCACCGTGTGGCGCAGCAGACATGTGGGGGGCGCTGGTACTGCGCCTCTACCTGGTAGGGGCGCCCATCGACGGGGTTCTACTTCAACTGAGTTGCACACTTGAAGTTTGAGTTGAAGTTGCGCTGTACACTCAAAACGATGCAGTATACGGGAAACATGCAACTAGAGGCGTGCGCGGGGGCGATGCTACCCCCCCCCCCCAGAGCAGCTGCTGCGGTGCCTCGCGCAAGCAGCGGCAGCTGCCTCTGCCTCTGCCATTGCAAGTGGCAAGTGGCATAGGCGCACCCCATTGGCGTGCTCAGCAGCAGCTGCTGTGCGGCCGCCGGTGCGCGCTGCAGCGCTGAGCAGCAGCTGCCGGCGCTGACACCGCTGCCGCAGTGCACGGTTTGTCCAGCACCGTCGCGACGGCAATGCTGCCGAAGCCGCACTGAGTGGTCTGATGCCACCGCCCTGCGCCGCGGCTGCAACGTGCAGTCCATCCCAATGCTGCGCCAGCGTGCTCCTCGCGGTGCTAGTGGTGACTGTGACCATGCAGGTCAGTGCTGCCCTGTGCCCCTTTCCTACCGCTGCCCTGTGCCCTTTCGGACCGGACACGGTGCAAACGCTGCTGGCAGCACCCTTGCTCCCACGTAGCTGAAAGAGAGTGAGAGGTGCAAGCTGTGCATACCCGGGCAGTGAGTACTGCCACCAAAGGTTGGCGCTGACCGGCACGCCGCACTCGGGTGTGCGCCTGCCGCAGCTGCTCTGCTTGTTGCCGGCACAGCAGCCGCGCGAGCCGGGCTCGGCTTCGGCAGCTGTTTTGCTGGGTTTCACATCAAGCCACAGCTGCCGCTTGCAGTGAAATCGCAGGCAACGAAAACCACTGCCATCCGCCTCTGCATGCACAACTTAAGGTTCCCACCGCACATGCAACCCATCACTGCTGCTGCCTGCTGTCGGTTCCCCAACCCTCGTTCTTGTTTCGCAACACGGCAGATCATCTGGTGTGCGCAACGCCAGTTGTGGCAGCACGCCAACCAACATGTCGCTCCTGAGACGCCAGTGTGCAGGCGCATTTGCTGCACGCCAGCACCGCCACCGCAGCAACTGCTGTGGACCAAACACGCACCACCATAGCAACAGCAGCACTCACCGTCATCGGTGGTTAGCTCCACCGGCTGCTCTGGCTCCCCTGGTGGTTTCTCCTGCTCCTGCTGCGGCGGCTCCTGCTTCTGCTGCTTTGTGCCTGTGAGGCGCTGCAGCACCGAGCGCCGTGGGGGCGGCTTCATCGGAGGGGAAGCGGGCGGGCTCATGCCGTCCATCATGGTTGCGTCGCCGCTACGCCACCACGGTGGCAGACAGGGGTGTGTTTGTCAATCAGACATCGATGTCTCGCTCGAATTGCAAGACGCGCTCAGTGCTGCGCTGAGCAGCGCAAGCGCGTCCAATCAAGGGGCGATTTCATGTGATCACTCATGATCATATGACCGGCGCAGCGCTGAGCATGGACTTGATGTTTCCGTTCATCTTGCGAGGAGAGGTGCCCAAGGCTGCTCCTGCAGCCAGCTGGCGGCGTTGTGCTCCTTCGCCGTCGCCGCTGCTGGTGCTGCTGGTGCTGCTGGTGCTGCTGGTGCGTCTGCCGCGTCGTCCCCTGCTGCAGCTTGCCTCCCCTCCACCGTGTTCTGCTTCATCGGAACTGCCCGTGAAGGAACGCCCAGTTTCCATTGTGCCGACCGCCGGGTGTTCAAAAAATCAATTTTTGGCGTTCCCAAGTTGAGTTTGTCCAAGGTGAGGCAGGCACTGTGAGCAGCAGGTGCCAGCCGCCACCTATCAACCAGGGAGAGGAGGGACAATCACCCCAGGCGCCATGCATATCACCAGCTCAGCGACAGCAGCGGGAACCCCTTTGTTTGCCGGCCCCCCACCCCCGGAGACAGCAGCAGTTCACCCACATGTGCCAAACCACTGTCGACCCACGATGGGAAAGCGCCTGCGCAGCCGTGGCCGGGCCCTGCTGCTAGTTGCCTCCACCCTGGCCGCCCCTGCCGGTGCCTTCATGGCACCCTGCGGGCGCCTGGGTTGCGGAGTGGGGGTGCGGTGGCCGGCTGCCCTAAGTTCCTCCATTCGAAGTGGAGACTGGAGTACAGGCAGCAGCAGTAGCGGAGGGGGCAGTGTGGCGGTGGCGGCGCAGCGGACGGAGCCGCAGCTGACGGGGGAGGAGTGGACGCCCCTGCAGGGCCTCTTTACGGGTGGTGACAGTAGCGTCGTTCTCTTCGACGGTGTGGTGAGTTCTGTGCTGGGAAATCACCGGAATCCGCCTTCTGGGGCCGCGCCGCTGTGTGCTTAGGGCCGGTGTGTTCCATGCGGTCATGCGCTAGTCTCTGGAGGAAGTGAGCGGCCGCGCAGGCGCTGGTGCTCCTTCCATGTGACGCAAAGCTTCTTCCGGCGTCCCAAGCGCAGCTGGTGCAGCGGCGGGGAGTGCCGGTGGCCCGATCTTGTGTGTTCGTGTTGGCAAGTCCCGACGACGTCCGGGCCGTGCTGCACACACGGTGTGATTTCATGCGGACGCCATGCCGGCTGGTGCTTGCGGTGCGCCGCCCCGGAAGCGAGGCGAAACAGCGGAAACCTGGCAAGCAAGCGCGATGCCGCTGCCTCTGTTGTGCATTCTGCTGCCAGTGTGTAAAACCCACGTGTGCTGCTGCTGCCGAAGCGAGCCTCAGCACCCGCGCACACCTCACAACTTGCCTGCTGCTGCTGCTGCTGCTGCTGCTGCCGCCGCCTCCGCTGCTGCTACTGCTAATGGCGCTGGTGGGTGGTTTCCACTTGTGTGCTGGTGGCGATCCGCAATGCCGGCGTGTGCTGCTGCTGGTGCTGGTGCCCACTTCCGTCCAGTGCAACTTCTGCAACGGCGCAGGTGAGCCCCGCAGCTCCCAAGGGCCTATCGCAGCAGCATTGCCACCAACTGCTTCATCGAAGTACACACGTCTACAGCACGCAAGCGATTTTTGACATGTTGCGGCGGCTGCCGCAACGTGCTTTCAGCTGCCGAAGTAACAACAGCAGCCAGCTCATCTCGTTTGCGAACAGCTCATCAGCCCTTTGTGTGCGTTTTTGGATTTGAACGCAACGGAGCCGGCTGTTCACTGGCAGCAACCGCGACTGTCGTGCTATGTGGTGCTGCCCATGCATTTACCGCTCAGTGCACATTCAAACCCTCCACACCAAACTTGACTTGCCGTAGAGGAATGCGCTGTGTGACGCCTGGCGTCGCGGGCCCGCCTTTCTGAATGCCCGCACCTCTCCGCCCCCTCCTTTTGGGCGTGCATTTAATGAACAACCACCCTTGCTTAGCCACTTGCAGAAGCGGGGCGAGCCTCACTTCGCTGCTCAGCTGCGCCCGTCCACTCACCCCAAAAATCAGCTACACGATCATGTGCTTTCCGGGCCATGACACGCAATTCTGAACGCCGTGCACGCTGTCACGGTGTCTCTACGGGCTCACAGCACGGGCTTACAGCACGGCGCACTCAGCCAATATTGTCATTGGTTTCTGATCAATCCATGTACACGGCTATGTGCATGCACCACTCTTGAGCGCATCATGTCTCTGTGGTGCAAGACCTGCTGCCATGGGTAGACGCCATCTTTGCTCCGCTAACCCTTTGCACTGGTTCGTTCCCAATGTGACCGCCCCTACCGGTGCGGACACCTGGAATTTCGCTTGTATTACTTGATGAGTGCCCACATATATTTACTCGTTGTTGTCCGTTGTGTGCTGTGTGCGCGCAGTGTGGACGATCATCGCGCACAGCGATGCAGAGCGGCTGCGGTTTGCTGCTCAGCAGAGCGACACTGGCGTGGACATACTGCGCGCCTTTGGGTACGAGCCGGGGGAGATGCAGTCCATCGCCGTGCTGCAGGTGCGCTGCAATGCGGCACTGCGATGTACATGACACTTTCGCACAAGTACATCATGTGCTGTACATAGTATGTGGACAACTACCATATAAATATTTACTTCACTCACATGTATATATGTACTTCAAGCTTATATATATGTATATATGGTATACCAATGTATGTACATCTAATTATGTGTGGGACATGGGGCTGTAATCCGTTTCGGTGGTTCTCTGGCAACATGCCAGGCTTTCCTTAGAGTATACACACTGTGCTGAGCATTGCCAGCCTGTTTGCTAGCAACAGCGTGTCTGATCATCCTTTTTCTGGTCACGCACGCACCGTGTGCTAAGGGTTTTCCGCGCCCTAAGCGGAGTTTAATAAGGGTACATCAAATTATAGGGTACATGCACACATTGTAGTGTGTGTGATATGTCATGGACTGCACGGGAGGTGTGCTGAATGGGAAGCACGGCATGTGTTATTGGAGCGCCAACCTGGGTATTGCTGTGTGTGGGTGCGGGCGCCGCATCGCAAAAAAACAACAACAGTCGCAGTAAGTCATTCCGCATGCCTGGCAGTCTAGTGTGTATCTGCCGACTTGTTCACACCCCTGTAGCGCAATCCCTGAACGGTTTAGCCCTTCCGCTTGCACGTAGTGGCCCAGGTACGCGCTTGTGGGCTCTTGACCTGAAGTTCAAAGTTCAACTCTGCCTGCATATACCGCGCGCACGCGCTGCAAAATTGTTACACATCCTCTGCTGCTCGTATTTCGGTACATGGGAGCCTCGGCGTCTTTTGTCAAACGCCAAGCGTGCCCGTCCCTTTGCAGTGGCGAAACCGCTGCTGCGGGGGTGCGCATGTGCATGGCGCGCCAGCACATACAGTTCTGCCGTTACCTTGTAACTGCCATGTAACTGTTGCTGCGCCGTGGTGTGTGCCGACATGACAGCGCGATGGGCATGTGCATGGCGCGGTAAAAGATGCCCCTACACTGTGGCCAATGCACCTGGTTTTCTATTTGTTTGTGCTGCGCTGTGGCGCGTGCTTGCACTTGCAGCACAAATTGTCAGCTGTCACCAATGCACCTGTTTGTTTTTGTGCCCTACAATGTACCATGGCGTATGCTTACACCTTCAGCGCAATGGACAGCTGCTGACGGAGGCGGCGGCGTGCCTGGAGATTGCGCGCCGCATGCACCACCCATTTCCCAACATGGCGGAGGTGAGCGCTGCGCCTCTCAATTTCAAATTTCAAGTGTTGATAGAAATTTTCTTTTGTTATTATTGGGAAGTTGTTATTGGGAAGTTGAAGTATTGGATGACGGACGCGGCGGCGTGCCTGGCACGTTGCGCGCCGCATGCACCACCCATTTCCCGACATGGCGGAGGGGAGCCGGCTGCCGTGCACGGTTGCGGCAAAGCACTGTGAGGTCTGCTTTTCTTATGAGCTTTTCTTATGACCCTGCGGCGTGCTACAGTAGGGAGAGCACGCATGTGCAGCACGGTGTAGCTGTGGAACACGAGTGGCGCATGCCGCCGCTGCCGCAGCAGCAGCAGCAGCAGGCCACGCTTGGATGAGAACATGTACTGCGTAGTACTTCTGAAGTATAGTTCAAGGCATAGCTACAAGGCATAGTAAAGTAGACATGCACACATACTTGAAGAACATACATATTGGTACATGATATGGGGACAGGATGTTGGATCATGCTTATTCCAGTCACACGCTTACCTAGGAATCTATGTAGCTGACAACACAAAACAATGGTGAGGGCTACATTACTTTGAAACGCGCCCAATAAGTGATAAAAGCTGCAGTCCCGGGCGACTACTTCCGAACAAGACGGTAGTACCACTGGTGCTGCCATGGCTGCTGCTGAGCACCGCCGCCTCCGCCGCCCCCTGCTGCTGAGCAGGTGGCCAGCAAGCTGCGAATGCCCCTCCGAAACGCGGCGGACCACTGGGGTATATTTAGACAAATTATGGTGCATGTTACAGTACTATTTCATCCACACTACTCCACCGCTGCTGCTGGCAACACCATGGCTGCTGCTGAGCACGGCCGCCTCCCCCCCCCCGTCCGCTGCTGCCGAGCAGGTGGCCAGCAAGCTGCCGATGCCCCTCCTGGACGCGGCCTACCACTGGGTGGCCGCCAACCGCCACCTATTTGGCGAGGCCGACACGTGCAGAATACCCGAGGACGAGGAAATGGCGCGCTTTGTTGAGGACTTGGAGTAGCTCGCTCGCATGTCCACGGCGGGAGCACTGAGCCGTCCGTGGCTGCGGCGGAAGCGGTGTGCGGGGGTTCTGCTGACTGGTGGTGGTGGTGGTTGTGGTGCTGCTGAGCAGCAGTGGTACTTGTGCTGCTGGCGCCGCTGCTGCTGAGCACCCGAGGACGAAGAGATGGCTCGCTTCGTGGAGGACTTGGAGTAGCGCTAGCGCTCTCGCACATCAACGGCGGGAGCACACCGAGCCGCCCGTGGCTGCAGCGGAAGCGGTGTGGGGGGGGGTCTGCTGCTTGGTGGTGGTGGTGCTGCTGGTGCTGCTGAGCACACGCTGCGCTGGCACCTCTTCTGCTGAGCGGTGGCGCCAGTGCCGCTGCTAAGCTGCAGCAGCAGCATTCTGCACACACGTGTGGCGGGTGAGGGGTGTGTGCCGGCGCAGCACGGCAGGGCGGGGGGGGCTGCAGCCCCCACAGCAGCATCCTGCTCAGCAGCAGAAACGCTGCGGCATGCGTGCTCAGCGCTCGCACCGCTGCACACTTGGCAACTGCCGCTGAGCTGAAGTTGTTCAACTGCAAGTTGAAGTGGTACAGACATGACACCCATCGGGGCCTGCCAGCCCGGGTGCGCCATCCACACCGCCATTGTTTTGGCGGATTGGGTGCATGGATGTAGAATAACA
>JAULBY010025084.1:0-17308 GCA_032358315.1 Ophiocytium majus | reverse complement strand
GATCCCTTTTTCTGGTCATGCGCACCGTGTGCAAAGGGCTTTCCGCGCCCTAAGCGGAGTTTAATAAAAGTACACATCGCGTATAACGTATGCCGTGCACTGACCTGGAAGCACCGGCGTTCTCCTCCGCCGCGCCGCAGACTGAATGAGTGACCACATCGCGACAGCGGTGCATTCTGCAAGTCATGCCTGAGTTTCGCAGGCAACCACGCTTGGATGTGCCGCTCTCGATCGTGCACTCGCGTTGCTCGGCGCCTCTGCGTAGCCACTGTGACCCTCAGTGTCTGACGGTCACCCTCTGAAGGATGCCTGTGCGCTAAGCACAGCCTTGCCATTGCTGCCGGTGGCACAGCCTTTTAAGCAATTACTGATGGCATTGATGCCACTAGAGTCTACGCCCACACGCTGTCCTCACTGCACCACCACACCACACACCACCCTGGACTCAAAGCGAAAGAAGAAAGAGCGTTCCGCGAACGGTGAACGTTCGCCGGGATTAACGGACGGGAGACGCGCGCAGCCACTCACACATGGTGCACTGTGCACACTGCAGCATCAGGAATAGCGACCCCTGTGTGCACCAGCCAACCCAGGGGCCATGGCGGACGTGCACGACGAGCTTTGCACCTCCTACGCGGCTCTCGCACTCTACGACGGCGAGGTCAGTGCCAGCGCGGTGCTGGGTGAGTTGCTCTTCTAGCGGTTGGCCGTTGAGGCAACAGCCGCGCTGGCAGCAGCAAAGCACGCAGCCATCCAGCGAGCCTGCAGCGTGAGCAAGCGCCGCTGTGGGCGTATTCCTGTCGATGCTGCATTTTTTCCAGAGGATCGGTTACCCTTCCCGCATCATGCGCCTGTGCAATACCGTGACAGCAGCTGGGGTTCCCGGCATCGCCGAAGCTCCGCACAAAGCACTGCCGCCGCCGCTGCCGCGCAGTTTGCTCGCCTCGGCTTTCGCCCACCGCACACCTGTCACCGCCACCGCAGGCCGAGCTGACATCCGAGCAGCTCAAGGCACTGATCGAGGCCACGGGCAACGAGGTGGAGGCGTACTGGCCAATCCTGTTTGCCTCCTACCTTCAGAAGGCCAGCGTAGAAGATTTGGTGCTTGCCGTGGGGGCCTCGCCTGGGGGTGCGGTGAGCGGGGGGGAGGCTGCTGCCGCTGCTGGAGCAGTGGAGGGAGCGGCAGCTGGTGAGGGGAAGAAGGAGGAGGAGGAGGAAGACGTGGATATGGGAGGAGCTATGGACATGTTTGGGGGAGGGGATGATGACGACTATTGAAGGGACTTGCCGTGTTCGCCCCCACGCCGTATAAATACAGCAGCAGCAGGCTGTGCAACACATATGTAGGTACGCGGTGCAATCGCGGCCGCACACAGCATCGTGCTGTCATATAGCATTTGCTGCCACTGCTGCTGCCTTGGATCCTCCGTGCCGTGGTGTGATATTATGCTGACGTGTGCGCAAAATGTTATTGTTCACAGTGCGGCATGCACCTGGGCCAGCTTGCTGCCACGCCAGCAGCTCTGCAACGGCTACTCACACAGGTCACTGTCCATATGCGGATGTGTGCTTGTTTTCAAGGGCATTTTGTGTACGGCGGTAGCAATGATGGCAGCAAAAGCTCAAACAGCGCAGCAGGCTTGTGCTCCAGGCACAGCCTGAGGGATCAGCCACATTGTTTGTGCATAGTTGGCCCTGCCCTGCGCAAGCGGTGCATTGCAGACACAGGTGTGCCCAAGCATTAATTCATATCGACATTGACATCATGGTCATAGCCCCTGCATCAGGCCTCAGTCCTGTCGACACAGGACTTGCAGTTTACGCCATCATCTTTGGCCAATTGTACAATATCGGTGCAGGTGCCAGTACCGGGGGGGGGGCTCAAGTCTGCGTTAATGGGGGGGGAGGGATGGGCTGCCGCTCGGTTGCCGGCCAGTTGATTTTTTTTTCACAGGCATGTAGCAGGCGCGTGTGCATACTCAGCATGCGACATCACCGGCAAGAAAAACCAGCGCAAAAATGGCCGTCCACAGGCTCGTGCAGCATAAATCACACACAAGCACAGGAACTGGAGGGTGAACACACAGGGTGCAGTTATCCCGCACCTGGTTGAGGTATGCAGTGTGTCATTCATGGCCAACCACGCAAAGTGGTCAAGCCGGGCCAGCAGCAGCAGCACAACAAAACCACATGCACTACTGCGGCACGGCCAGTGCAGCCCACGTCACACCATCAGGCTCGCAGCAGCCGCCACCGCCGCCGCCATGCCACCCGCCAACTGCCTGCTGCTGGCACTGTGTTGCTGCTGCTGCATTGGCTGCGGCGGCAGTGCAAACACGCCTTTCTTGTTGTGCGCTGCTGCAGCGCGACTGGGTCGGCTGGTGGCGCCAGTGCAAAGCCTCCCAAACACAGCTTGCGTATGGAGAGATGTTCACTTCCATAGCTTGCGTATGGATGTGATCACTTCCATAGCTTGCGTATGGACATGTTCATGTCTGCGTCCTTCTTCATGACCTTGGCCACGGCCATCTCAAAGTCCTCTTGGGTGACGTGGATGCGGCGCTCGCGCAGCGCAAACATGCCGGCCTCCGTGCAGACAGCCTGCAAAACATGCACCCACAACACATGTGTGCAGGCACATGGGGGTGTGAGGAAGAGTGGCGCAGCAGCACCAGCAGCAACGATAACTGTACTGGTCAGGTGGCACAGCGCGCACACTTGCTGGTGCGCATGGTGACATTGCAGTAGCATAGCAGTCACTGGAGCGGGGGGAGGGCAGCATTTAGCATGGCACTACAATGGTGGGGTCATGCTTGCTGGGGTGGCGGCAACCGCACATTGTGAAAGGTAGGGACTCCAGGCGGCGGTATATCCTATGGCGGGCCGGCCACATTGCGCGCAGGTGCGAACAGGTGGCGTACCTTGCACTCAGCACCAGACGAGCTGGGCATCTTCTCTGCAACGGACTTGAGGTTGATGCCGCGCAACAGGTTCATCTTGCGCGAGTGGATGCCTGAAAAGCCACGGCCACAGCAGCAGCAGCAGCAGCGGTAGCAGTGCAGGCAAGTGAGTGCACGGCCAAGGAGCAGGCATTACCTAACCAGAGCAGGCGGGACAGGAAGGTACACTAATGAGCGAGCGCCCAGGCACACGAATGTAGTAATGGTGAAGGCAGCAGCAGATGCGCACACAACAGCAGTAAGCTGTAGGGGCGGTGCACCATAACTTGTGAATTGGCAAGTGGCGCGCGTGCACTTGAGGGCGGTGGTGTAGGTGGCTCACCCATGATGTCGACACGTGAGGCCAGGGTGGGGTTGGGGAACTCGATCTTCCTGTCAATGCGCCCTGGCCTTAGCAGAGCCTGGTCGAGGATGTCAATGCGGTTGGTCGCCATGATCACCTGAGCAAAAACACAAGCAAAACCGCATGGCGGCACAAGGGAGAGGGCACGTCCATCAGTGAATGCACCACCTACACGTAGGGATCGTGTGCGCCAATTACACTGTTCTTCGCACACATTTTGTATGTACCATGTGGTGCACACCATGCGCACACAACTTTGCGCGCCCCAAGCGTATGTAAAATGTCATGTAATGCCGGCATACCTCCGTAGTATGTAGTGTGTACTTGACACAAGACGCGTACATGTTGCGACAGATGGGATGCACGTCACTGCCGTGATGAGCAATGATCACCCGGCAAGCGGGCAGGCGCCAGTGGTGTGCTGCGCCATCTGCATTGCCACACTACACATATAATGTACCACATGCAGCCTCTGCGTGATGAAGGGGGACAAAGGTGGCTGCATGCACCTGAGCTGCTGCGCTGCACCCGCGGGTTCTGCTGCACGCCAATGTTTCGTCAGCTGCTGCGGTGCCAACTTCTTGGTCTGCCAAATTGCCCGGCGTACTACTGTAGTAGTTGTGTACAAGGCACAAAAAATCTAAAGACTATGGATGTTTTGGCTGCGTACCATTAAGCCTACGCCACTCAGCCACTGCCACAACACAAAACACACACCACTGATGGACCAAGAGCACAATTCTGAATTGCGTCTGCCTGGCCCTGCACATACCACCTTTTGAACAAGTGAATGTTGTGTCAAGGCAATGTTCACGGACTTTGGGTGTACCATGCCAGGGTGTGAGTAATAATAATAATACAGTGCCACATCCACATGCTGGGTTTGATCCGCCATGTTTAGCATCTCATCAAACATACAGTGTGTTCCCCTTTTTGATGTTCAACATCTCATCAATTCACTTTGTTCCGTCGTGTTCAGCATCTCATCAGCATGTAATGCGTTGTCTCTTGTGTACCTTGATGTTCTGTGTGGGCTCAAAGCCATCCAGCTGGTTGAGCAGCTCAAGCATGGTGCGCTGCACCTCTGAGTCGCCGCCCTCGCTGCCCTCCTGCCGCGCTCCTCTGCAGCACCACAAGCACAAGCACCACCACAAGCACCACCATTTGCCACAGCAATAACAAGTCAGCGCATGACCAAGAAACACCAGTGCTCTGACAATACCACAAGGCAGTGCTACCACAGCACGAAGCGCAGCAACAGCAGGGTCAGGAAAACACACTCGGCCACAACGGTGCACAGCAGCTGCGCAGTACTACTGCAGTAGTTGGGAAGCACTGGAGTGCATCTGAGGGTGCAGCATGTGCAACAACAAACGGCTGTGGCACACGCCGCACGCGGTGTGTGGCGCATGTCGCACCATTTTCAGTGCATGCCCGTCTGCATGCCTGGGGCACCATGCAAACACATGTGCCAGGCTGGTGCTTGCAAGCTACTCCTAGTATACTGTAGCACATGGGAGTGTGTGACGCATGGCGCACCATGTACAGTGCATGTGTCTGCATGCCTGGGTCACCATGCCAAACACCTGTCAAAAGCTGGCGCATGCAAGCTACTACTACTGTAGTAGGTGGGTGGTAACTGACCCGATGGAGTCGATTTCGTCCATGAAGATGATGGATGGTGCAGCTTCGCGCGCCATCACAAACAGCTCACGGACCATGCGCGATCCCTGCACATGTACGCACACGCACACACACACAGAGCAACACATGTGCATGTGGATGGGAGAAACATGAGTGTGTGCTAAGGTGCGCACAGTACAGTATCATCAGCGATGAGGGGTTGCCGGCACACCACTGCAGAGACACCTTGGCAGCTGCCTGACGGTGCGCTGCCAACACCACCTCTGCACAACAGCGGCCAGCCTAGACACACATACACATTGTTTTTGCACATGCCATGCACACACCTCAACACCACTGACACCCCCCCCCTCAGCTTGTCCAATCAGAGCGCAGTATGCATTACCTAATTTTCTCACTAGATCAATGTGCTTTCGCAACAGCGCGCAGCAGCGCTCACCTCTCCAATGTACTTTTGCACCAGCTCTGAGCCGGACACCCTGATGAAGGTGCAGTCAGTGTGGTGTGCCACGGCGCGCGCCAGCAGCGTCTTGCCGGTGCCAGGAGGGCCGTACAGCAGCACACCCTTGGGCTGGGCCACGCCAAGGGCCTCAAACAGCTCAGGGTGCTTGATGGGAAGCTCAATCACCTGTGCACGGGTGATGAAGGGGGGGGGGCAGCCGCGCACAGGGCGGCAAGCGGTTACACAAGAGGCGGTGCTGCAGGACAAGTGTTCATGCGGGTGCTGAGTTGCGGGTGCTGGTGTGCATGGGGGGCGGTGAACTTGAAGTTGAATGGAGAATGGTGGTGACAGCATTGGTGCCCGGTGTGAGTGTGTGGGTACTGCGCAGCCACAGTGCACAAGGTGCCATACACAGTAGGAGCCATGGAACTCTAGGTTTTCCTCCCCGCCAGCACCAACCAACAGGGGCCGACACGCTGGGCAGGGGGGTCCCATGCAAAGGGGTGAAAACAGCACAGATAATCACATCTGCCAGGTGCCGTAGCGCGACAGCTGTCGTTTTGGTGCCTGCTTCTGCTGGGCACCCACCTCCTTGATCTCCCTAATCAATTTTCAGCACATGTATGTATACACTACGAAGTATATGTGTACTTCGAATACAATCACATCTGCCAGGTGCGGTAGTGCATGCCAGTTTTTTTTTTGTTGTTGAGCGCCCACCTCCTTGATCTCCCTGATCTGTTTCTCCAGCCCACCAATCATGTCATAGGTGGAGTCCGGCACCTTCTCCACCTTCATCAGGCTCACCAGAGGGTCCACCTGCAGCCGCAGCCAGGCACAGCCACACACAAACACAAAGACAGGCAGCAGTGTTACTCAGCAACAGCATGACACCCACATGGAGCCTGCTCAGCAAAGGCACGATGGGCGGTCAAGTAAGGTGGTGCAGTGGAACATGTAGATGCCGTGTTATTTAGGCGGCGCCTACACTCAGTTGGAGCTACACACAAACTAGTGGCACTATGTACTACAGTACCTTCAGTACATGCAAGTGCCAGCGCTGCCTAATAAACTATGCTGCTCCACTGCACAGCGCTGATACATGCTAGTCGCCTTAGCGATACCACGTAGTGGCTGCTACAGTAGCGACCTAAGTGATACAAAATAGTGGTTGCCGCTCACCTTAGTGGGAAGTATCTTGTGCAGGACGTAGCTGTCATTGCGAAGGGCCACACGTGTGTTGGGGGTGCACTTGTTGACGTCGATGTCCTTGTCTATGTCAACCACATACTTGCCCTCAGGGTTGACCTATGGCCATATGCACCAGACAGCGGTGACAACAGCAGCGGTCAAGAGCAGCACATGGCCGTGTGTGCAGTGCGCCTGGACCATGCTGTGTAGTGAACACGTGACTAGTAGGGCATGGTGTGCTGAGCAACATCGTGTTGGTGACACATGACGTCTGCAATGGCAGGTGTCCAGAGCTGCGGTTGCAATTCCGTTGCATACAGCACACCCGGGTGCAATGCCCTTCATGCATGCTTCCACCAGCCACAAGGATGCTGCTGTCTGCCACAACTGTGCAGCATGGACAAAACTTGGCCAATAATGCTCAAAGCCAGCATATAGCCAGCACACACACATACATCCAGGCTAGGCCTGTGCTTCCCTGCGCACCACTGACGGCATGTCACACATCGATATTGTACACACCAGACAGCTGCAGCGACGGCGCCAGCACCCTCAACCTCTGAACCACATGCTCGCCAGTTAAACCTAGACCTATGTTCTGCCTGTATTCTGCACACTGGTGGTGGTGCGCAGGGAAGGGCACAGCGGAGGTAGTGCTGAGCACGTCCAGGCTGGGAGCTCACCTTGACAAGTATCTTGTTCTTGCCCATGGGCTTCACCACCTCGCCCACGTATGAGCCAGACTCCTGCAGGTGGTGCAGCTCCTCGCGCAGCAGGCACACCTAACACGACATCACACCGCCAGCAGCCGCAACACACCAGCAGCAACAGGAATGGCGCCTCTTACCGATCAGGTACAGAGGACGTTGCACAAGTCACAACGAGCAGCAAAGCAGGCAACACTGTTGACGCGCTTTGCTGCTGTGGTGAATGCTGCAGCTGCAGCTGCAGCTGACACGATGCCCTAGACCCCGGTGCATGCCCGGTAGGGCGGCTTTCTACAGATGCCTGCCCAAGTTGCAGTGCTCAGTTGATGCTGGCACTGCGTTGACGCTTCTGCAGCCCAGCAAAGGACAGCACAAGCTCGCCAGAAGGCGGGACGGGTTGAACCATGCATGCCCCTGCTGCAGCGGTGGCAGCGCCACAGCAAGCCTGGGTGCCCGCTAGGCGTTGCCGACAAGCTCTTGCAGTACCCTTTACCTTGGCGTTGAGCTCGTTTCGCTGCGCCTTGAGTCGCTGCAGGTTCTGTGACCTCTCCCTGATGACCAGCTCAAGCTCGTCTATCTTGCTCTGGTAGTAGGTCCTCACGCCCTTGTCCTCGTCCTGGGCCACCTCCATGGCCACAGCAGCCACGTCCATTGGCGTCGCCGTCGTAGCTGCCGCCATCTTTGCCCAGCTGTTCACCTGCGCCTGCAGCTGAGCTTTGAAGCTGCTGTTGCAGCCGTGGCGCAGCAGATGGGCGTAGCTGGCGACAGGTGTCGCCGCGCCCGGCGCAAGGCGTATCCACGCTCCACAAGATCTAGCAGTCCTGGTGCCGCCAGCGCCAGCCACTCCTATATAAGGCGCCGCTGCCGTGTTTTGCAAGTGCCTCGATTGACTCTGCGAGCTTCAATAAAAAAAATTCAGATGTTGGGAACCGACTCGAAATATGGCACATATCGGCTGCAGCCTGGTGCAACTGCTGCTGCCGATGAGCGCTGTGGCGACGGCGGTAGGGGCTGCCGCTGCAGCGGCGCCTGCAGCCGCCGCTGTAGCCCCGTCCCTGGTTGCGACGGCTCCCGCAAGACATCGCGCTCTCGAAGACGCGTACATACTCGTCAACAGTATCGTGCTGCTGGGCAGCTTCTTCTGGGTGAGAGAATCCATTTGGTGCTGTTGCTGCACCCTACTGGCGGAGGAGCAGCAGTAGCAGCAGCTGCTGCAGCGGCAGGCAATAAGGCTGTCGTGCGCATGGGCTGCATCTAGGCTCGATGCTGGTAAATTCTCGTTGCCTTTGTCTTAAAGCCTTGCAAGCAATGTGCCCTGCTGCAACAGCTGTTGACGCGTTCCTGCTGCACTTGCACTTGCTGTCGCATATTCAGGTGCCAGCTGGAGCATATGTGTTTTACAAAAAGTACTGCACCACAAGGAGGAGAAAGCGGGCGTTTGCGGTCATCCTGGCGGCCATTCTGCTGGTGCCACTGCCGGAGTGCAGGCGAATGACCAGGCGAGCACATCTTGAAGTTGTGCAGGTTGTACGTGTGAGCATTTTTAAGGCTGTTACTGCAATGCCAATGCAGGGCCACTTTGGCAGCAATGCGGCAGCATGTTATTCAAGACGGTAGGATTCTGTGAGTAGCTGTGGTGCGTTCTAAGGCAGCAAGGCAGGCGGCTTCAGCGTGCTCGTGCAGGTGCACGTAGCACTGCAGCATGGGTGCGCCTGTGCTGCTCATCCGATACCTACTCACAAAAAAACGGGACTGTGTGCAGGAGTACTGTTCATTCACTATTGGTGCCATGTTAGGTGCACGCGCACTGCCATATATACATGATACCCATCATAATTGCATGTGCTCAAAGCGAACACATTCAGTTACCGTCAGCCGCAGCAGTAGCAGTACTGCGCACCACCACCAGCAGCGCGCCTGCCACGTAGTACAACTCTAGCCGAGTGGATCCCCTTCCAGGCATGCGCAACGAATCGCTTGTGCTGGTGTCACCCCCTTGTGCTGATTATTTTCCCTTGGGCGCATGACAATGGTGCCCGCTGTGCTGGTGTGGCAGCAGCTGACCGCATGTCACCAACCAGTACATCTAAACACCATGGCGTTGACCTGGTGTTCCCATGCAGGCTGGGGCTGTGGCGGGCGTTTGCACGGTATTTCAGTGTCAGAGCCGTTGGCCACATTCCAAAGGAGCAGCAGCAGGCACTCTTCTGCCAGGTGCCTCATGGGATCTTCCCCTTTGGAATCGCCTTCGCCGCTCTTGCAGAGTGAGTTCTCATTGGCATGGCCACACTCATCTGAGCCACATCTGCTGGGAATGAGACAAACATATCGACCGCATAGCACACACATGTGGATTGCGTTTCACCGCAAATTCAACCCCGACTTCAACACACATGCCCTCGTGTCTCTATGACTAATACTTCTGAATACTTCTGTTTTATACAAACTTCAACTGTAGTATACAAACTTCAACTACTGTAGTATACAAACTTCAACAACATGAGTTGAACCTGCATGCCACCAAGTAAGGCACCGCCTGCAACCACAAGTGCCTATCTCGCATTTGATGCCGCACTGTGCCAGCCACTTGCCACTTCACACACAGCCGCCCATTGCACCTACCTCCATTACATTTGGGTCCAACCGTGCCGCGCTTAACCAGCAGCAGTGCCTTGCATTGCCTTGCGCACCTGCGCTGCCCCTCAGCCTGAACGACACTGTGTTCAGCCATGCGCGGCCCATCGTAGCCAACGGCATACTGCACATGCCCATCATTGGACACATACTGAGGCTGGTGGGAGCGGTGCGCGCCAGCCCTGGGGCGGTGCAGGCGGCGCTGGACGCAGGGAAAGCGCTGGTGCTGTCGCCTGGTAAGCTCTGTCACGCTCGAAAGTCCATGTTGTGCGCACAATACCACATGTGAGCCAACAGGAATCGTTGTACTTTGGGGCATGCAATACGTGGCAGGTTGGGGGGTATATCGCCCAGCACGCGCTTTGTAGCTGGTGTGCTATGTCAAGGCACGGCAGGTGCAGCAACGCTGTGTGGAACACAGGTTGCACCTTTTCCCGGTGTTCAGTATCTGATAACAGTATCACAGGCTGTGCCATAGCACACAAATGTACTTGCGCCACTCAAGTTTTCTGCGGTGCTACCAATGCTCAGCCTGCAATGCCGCGGCACCTCGCCTGTCCGCTACACAATGTACTACAGTAGTATATACTTTTGAAGTATACTCTGTACTGCGAAGTATGCACATTAATACTTCGATATATACATGTATTTTTTATGTATTTATACTTGAAGTGTACCTGGGCCTTGTCCGCCCCAGCGACACATGCCGAGCCATGAGCACACCACAGCACGGCCGTTCACCCACCGTTGCCACCCGCATGCGCAATCGCAGGCGGCATTGGCGAAATATTCTGGGGGTACCCGCGCCCCGGCTGCTCCCCAGACTCTGAGTACGCACTTCTCAAGGGGCGACTGGGCTTTGTGAAAAAGGCCATGGAGACGGGCGTGCCTTTGGTGCCGGTGTATGTGTTTGGCAACAGCCGCACGTTCAAGCGCGTGCAGCTGCCGCGCGTGTTTGAGGCACTGTCCCGGGTGCTCAAGACGTCGCTGGTGCTCTTCTGGGGAAGGTGAGGGTCACATGTCTGCAACTACCAGCATTAGAAGCATTATTTTTTAATATTCATATTTTTGGATTGGCTTGGCTACGCCTTACACATGCATTACCCCTTCTGCTAGCGCAGTTCACTGCGGTGTACCCATCCTGCCAGCGGCTGCCTGGTGTGGAAGGCAGCTGTCTTGTCTGCCGCCAACTGCTGGTCACCACTGTGCACCGTTACAACACCATGGCTCGTGGTCCCCTCCCCCTTGTGTGCACTGCTGCTGGTGCGCTAATGCTGAGCACCGTCACAGGTTTGGGCTGCCAGTGCCATTCAAGGTGCCACTTCTCTTTGCGGTGGGCGAGCCCATACCGGTGGCGCGCATGCCAAACCCCACCAGAGAGCAGGTGCAGGCCGTGCACGCACAGTTCTGCAGTGCGCTGGTGGCACTGTTTGACCGCTACAAGGGTGACTACGGGTGGGCGCACAAGACCCTTGAGCTAGTGTGAGTCACTGTGTGGGTGTGTGTCGCGTCCACGCACACATGCGGTCACAAACGTGCTCAGCAGCCGGCCATTGCTGGTGCGCCAACAAGAACAGCAGCGCTGCGCAACAGCAGCTACAGCAGGCAGCAGTGGCGGCATTAGCCACATGTGGAACAGTGCTGGCCCCGCTACTTGCCGCGCTTGGCGGGCGAGCAACAAGCAGGCAGTGCTATTGGCTATTGCCAACCTGGTACACAGGAGTAAGCCGCAGCTGCTACGCCATGCTGCCCTGCTACACGGCACCATCGCATGAACCCACTGTCATGCACCCTGCCACCTGGCGGATGTGGTACTATACTGCACCAGGTTATGACAGCACTACCGTAGTACTTGCAGTGGCGTGTGTCTGGTAGTGCAAGCATGGCAGGTTGTGAACTGCGGCGCCCTGCTGTGGAAAACAGCTGCAGCAGCAGTAGCGCCAGGTGCACATGCCAGGTTTGCACCCACAGACTGCAGTGGCAGAACAGCATACCAAACATGCACCACTTGACCAGGCAGTGCAGACTTGTATGTGCGCAATCCTACCAAGCTCTGGCAAAGCAGACACGTGCCATGTGGCACCGCTCATCAAAGCACGTGTCAGGCGCGCAGGGTGCACCGGCATTGCAGTCCGTTGCTTGCCAGTGGCTCGCACATGCAGGAGCACAGACAATGGAGAGCAGCAAAGGGTGGCAGCAACCATGTTGTTGCTGGCGCAGCGACCAGTGACGAGTCGTTTGAGGGGGCAACGCGATGATGCGCGGTTATGAATTTCGGCTCGGCTGCTTGCTGCCCAGTGCCTTTTGCCGCGGCACCGTGTCTCTTTGCTTGCTGTCATGTGCAGTGTTTCCATCAATGACATGGGCATGCTCATCATTGGCAGCATTGTATGGCATGGAATGGAATGCCATGCAGGGTAGGTGCCACATGTGAACAAGTTGCGATGCAAGCACTGTACACCAGCTGACAGCAGGCAAGAAGGCAAGGATTGTGCAGAGAGGCGTGCATGCATGCAACTGCAAGAAGTACTTGAAGTAGTTGTTTAGTGAGTAGACCCGCGCATCCTTACAATGGACCCCATAAGGGCAAGCAAAGCCCGCCAAAGTGAAACAAGTGGGCAAACAAGACCCATCACTTCGCATCCCAAAAACAAAACACCAGCAACAGCTGCACGCTGATGCTGCCCAGGACAGGTGCATGCCGCACCCATGTAAGTGCCAAACCGGCAAACCGTCACTGTGCTACACTGCAACAGCTGCTGCTGCTGCTGTCCGGCTAGGGGCGCCAGCGGCACTGTGCTGTGCAGTAAAAAATCTTGTTGGGTCTGACTTGGCTAGTGGCCTGCCGCCGCTTTGTGGTGTGCGAGGCTGCCTGTGTACAGTGCGCCTACCCCTATGGCCAGGCACATGGCGCTGCTGGTGCGGCTGGTGTGGGAAAGTTTCTGAGGCGCAGCATGTGAGCTCAGCGGCAGTGCTGCACACAAAAACCCGGCGCTGCCACGCAACCCATCCACTGCAATGTGTGTGCTAACCCGAGCACCATGCTTGGCCAGTAGGGCACCGCGGTGGTGGTGCGCAACTCGTTACTGCTGCGCTTTACAGACGCCATTACCCAAGCCACTATCCAAGCCGCCGCCGCTGCTGCCGCTGACGCTGCTGGTGGTCATGTCCGTCCCTTCTGCTGAGCTCTCCCCTCGCTAGTGCTGAGCACCAGCCTCACGCCTCATACACATCTGGAAAAATGGGCACGAGCGAGTCGGGATCCAGTTCCAGGGGCAGGCTGACGGCATAGCCAAAGTACGCCTTGGGGCGCTTTCGGCAGTCGCGAATGAGGTCCTTGACGTGGTCCACTCGGTCCCACTTGCGCAGCAGCTGAGCAATGGCCTCCAGGTGCTCCAGGTACTGGCGCTCGTCCAGGTGGAAGGACTGCTGTCCCAGGTACTTCCACATGACGTTAAGGTACACAAGCGGCTTGCCTGCAAAATCCTGTGGCGGTGGTGGGGGTGGTAGGGGAGGGGGCGTTGGAGTGACAGGCAGGTGAGTGCAGCTCAGTTGCATGTGGCAAGCGGCAGCGTGAGCGATGGGTGTTGGTGATGTCAGCGGAGGGTTATGGTGCAGGGTGGCTGCAGGCGTGATGCTCAGGCTTGGTGTGGTAGGTGTGTGGGTGGCTGCTGCTGGTGTGTGCATGACACACACGGCCAAAATGAACGCTGACCATGCATTTGCGGCATTTGTTGCTGCAACAGAGGAAGTGCAGCAGTACACGTCAGGTTATGCTACTAATGTGTGGGTGTTGTACCGCTTTGTGGTGAGTCACTGCAGCCGACAAGTACCAGTGTCGGCGCTGCTAGATGGCTGCTGCACGGTATTTTTCCAGCCTCGCGGACCGCGGTGTTTTTCCCTGTGACTGCTGGCAGCCTACAGCTCATCCTGACACAGCTACCAGCCGGACGGGAAACTGCTTCGCCCAGTGCTATGCGGACAGCCTATGTGTCCATCGGCACCCATGCTGAACACAGAGCGGTGTGTCACTCTCCACAGCAGCAACAGCAGCACCAGTACGGCCACTGACCTGAGTCCTTATTTGCAGGTCGTAGGGCGCCCCCCACTTATCCACGATCAGATCGCACAGCTTGTACCCGTCGAACACCTCCTCCTGCCGCTGCACTTTGACCTGCTTGTTGAGGGTGGCCCGGAAGGCCGCCATGTCCCTGCTGCCGCCATCCGGCGTGATACCGTACAGCACTGTTTTGCTCGAAGCGCCGCCACCGCTTCTCCGGACCTGGTGTGCTGCACCAGGAAACTGAGGTGCGAGCGCACCACACAGGGGGGCCAGCACCCCCACCAGCGCCGCCAGCAGACAAATCCGCCCCATCTTGCCGCTCGGCTGGCCTGTTTGTGGGAGCGCGTGCACCGTGCTGTTTTGATCTTAAGTAATTTTTTGAGGCGTCAGAAACTGATCCGTGAGTTGTCCACCAACAACTTCAACTGTTGCGGCCAGACTGCCAGTACTTGAAGTTTTTTTGAAACCGTCACTTGGCGTTGCTCGCTTTTTGCTCGCGCACACCACCCCACACACACACGCACACGACGACCCCGGGGTGGGCACTCCACTGCTCGCGAGTGGAGAGGGAGGCAGCGGCGGCCGGAGAGACAGGCGGACACACAGCAGCGGGAGCGCGGGCAGGGAGCGCCGCACTGGACGGGCGCAGGACACCATACACCGCGGCACCCACTCCGTGAGAGTCGTGCCCCTGCAGCCGCCTCGGGCCGCAGGCGGTAAGGCAAACGGCAGCAGCTAGCGGCGCACCTCAATAACGCCCGAGCACTTTCCCCCTCGTGTGAGCACAGCGCATTTGCTGACTCTCGCGGGGCGCGCCCCTGCTGCTACTGCGTAACCTCGCAGCGGGCACCATGGAGCCAGTAAGCTTGTCCGAGGGAGTGGCAACACCGTTGCCCACCATGACGCCAACGGGCGACGGCGAGAGCCAAGAGAGATGGCAGGTGCGTGTTCCAGCAGCATGCCCACTACCTGCTACCTTGCACCGCATTCACACTGGTGCCTGGCGTTTTCCGTCGTTGTCGCTGCTTGGTTGTCATGACAAAGCTGCGTCGTGCGCTGCCGCCCGTGACTCTAGTGCCTGAAACCACCTGTGCCCGCACGTGCTCATCCCAGTTCATGTTCGCTTCCGCTGTGTGCAGGACGTGCCCACCCCCATTCACGAACGCCACTCCTTCATGGGTTCCACCAAGGTCAGTGCACTGATGCACACCAAAACTTGTGTGGGAAGTTACAGTGAACAATGTTCGTCTCCTAAGGCATGCGTTCCAGCAAGTGTGTGAGATTGCCCTTGGTGAAGCACCCTTGCCGTCGGTGCACCTGCTGGCCTGTTTCACCATGGCGCAAGACAACCACTGGTGATCCAGAAGCAGCTGGCCCGCCCCCAGCACTAGGCTTCAAACCTGACAAGTTTCCTGCTTGCTTGTGCCGCTCCTGTTGTGTTCCCCGCGCATTGTGGTGCACACACTTGTAACAACACACGGGTGACAAAACTGCGGCCACGGTAATCGCCACCACACAGGAGGAGGTGGGTGCTACCCTGTAGCTGGCATGGATCGAGCCCCCCCTGGCAACCACCTTTGGGGGGGGCTGTTGTGCGTGTTATTGTTAGACAACTGATGTCAATTTTATGTTCCTGGATGCACCCACTTGAAATGCCCGGCTCCATGTGTACCTAGGCCGGCACGGTTTAAACACTGCCAGCAGGTTTTCCGCCGCCACCACACACCGAAGGAGCAGCAGCAGCAGTGACAACTTTGTTACTGACAGCACGTGCCACTCCCTGCGTTAACTTGCACGTGCAGGGCGTTGAGGGAACGGCCAGCCGCCCCGGGAGCCCCCGCAACCCCCCCTGCAAGGCGGAGGCATGGAAGTATTTCAAGACCATGACGCAGCCCAGGTGAGCTGCTGAGCACAACGGAGACTGGCTGTTGACGTCTGCAGAAGCTGCCTCAACACAAGCTCTGGAGCACACGCGCCAGAGCTGCAAGGGGTTTGGGTGGATGGCAAGCTCGAGCCATGCCATGGCACCAAGAATATGCCCTTCATGGCCGCGTTATGCTGTGCGCCTGCCAGTGCTGCTGATGCTGATGCTGAGCCGTCTCCTGCGGTGCACCCTCTCTCTCTGCGGCACGTCACAGGCGGCTGAAGAATGTGGGCAAGGATGGCAAGAAGGCCTACCGCAGGGTGAGAACATGGGTGTACGTGTGTGTGTTGCCAAAACTGTGGGTCCTGCTGGGCACCATGCCTGCTGCCGCAAGAAGTGACGTACGTACATGCTGTTCCGGGTTTCCCATGCCTGTATGTTCCGATGTTGCTGTGCTGCTCCCAGCGCCACCTGGGCGTGCAGGCACTTGCCGGCAGGCAGTAGCCCCACACTGCAGTGACAGGAATGGTTGATCAAGGTGCCGTTGGGCTGGTTGTTGTCAGGTGACCCTGCTGTGCCGTGCTGCGAACAAACAGCCTTGCCTTCCCCAACGTGCGCTGCTGAAGCATGCTGCGCCTTTGCCATTTTGTGCACATTTTTTTTTGTCGCTGTACTGCAGATGGAACCGGGGGAGGAGGGAGGCAAGCTGTACGGCATCTGGAGCACCACAATCACCCAGGTACCGACTCTCTGCACTCGGCCCACAGGCATGCACGTGCTTGTCGCTGGCAGTGCGCAGGAAAAAAATGCATGTGGCAAGGGCACACTGGGGAGCCGACATGCTGAGATGCATTGGCAGTGCATGCACTTACTGGGGCCTCGCACACCTGCCTCCATGCGCAAATGCATGTGGGCATGTGACAGCATGCCACGGAGGTACACTCATGCCTGCATGTGCACATGCACTTGGCACCTCAGGGCATGCCACTGAGGTGCATGTGCTGCTGGGCCCTCACCACCTTGTGCACGCGCTGTGCTGGCTGTCATGCCTGTCGCTGTGGCTCTCCTGACGTGGCTCCGGTGTGGCTCTGGTGGTGGTGGCACACGGTGGTGGCGGGCACGGCTGCGCAGCTGGGAGAGTTTGGCCTCGGAGTTGGGCTGTACTACCACATGGTCGCGGTGAGTGTGTGTAGGGCGCGGACTACCAAACCTGAGGGAAACCCGTAAAAATTTGTCGCAATGCAGTGGCAAGTTGCCCCCCTGGCTGGTTGGCAAGTGCTCGCTGCTGTGCCACAGGTATCTTCACATCGTGTCGCATGGTGACCACAGCGTTGTGTAGGCCCAGATGACGGGATTTGCAGGCAGCAGGCAGGGCAACAGCCAGAGCCTCGCCACGATGGTGGTGCTGAAGACGAGTGAATATTGAGAGAGAGAAAAAGCGCTGTGGAGACAGTCGGAAC